>JAHIAM010001993.1:0-20632 GCA_021605205.1 Aegilops longissima | reverse complement strand
AGTCCATTTCAATATGATCAAACTTCCATTCAGGAATAGCAAGAGGTTGAAGGAGACCAGCTGGTCTTTGGTGTTCTCGCTTTCACTCTTCTGCAGACATCACACTCATTCACGAATTGAGCAATTTCTCGCTTCATTCGAGTCCACCAATATGACTGCTTGAGGTCATGGTACATCTTCGCATTTCGGGATGAATGGATAGAAGCGAATTGTGAGCCTCGCTCATAATGACTTTTCTCAGATCACCCTTAGGAACCATAATCCGTCCTCAAAGAACAGTGTCTTTGTCATCAACATGGAAGCACTTGTACTTGAAATGCCCTTGTCGATACCACGCTTCACTTTCTTCACCATGGTATCCAGAAGTTGAGCCTCACGAATCTGATCTTCCAAAGTAGGAGAGACTATGAGGTTGGCAAGAAAGCCTTGAGGAACAACTTGAAGATTCAGCTTATGGAAAGATTCACGAGATCCCGCTGAAAGGGCTTGAGGATTAGACTGTTGCAGAAGCTTTCCCGCTCAAAGCGTCTCAGAATGACATTGGCTTTGCCCGAGTATACTCAATACTTGGGTTGTACTCTTGAATCATTTCACCCATCGAGTCCGCCCGAGGTTGAGGTTAGGCTGAGTGAAGATGTACTTGAGACTCTTGTGATCGGTGAAAATGTCCACTTTCCTTCCCAACAAGAGATGTCTCCAAGTAATCAAAGCATGGACAACTGCCGCCAACTCAAGATCGTGAGTGGGGTAGTTCTTCTCGTTGGGCTTCAATCAAGGCGAGAGGTATAAGCCATTCTCTTGCATTAACACAGCACCGAGACCTTGAAGAGAAGCATCACGTAACACTTCATAAGGCTTGGATTCATCAGAGGAGTCGAACAGAGCTGTGACGAGTTTCTCTTTGAGAGTCTTGAAAGCAACGCCACACTGGAGACCGACATACTTCACCTGCTTCTGGAGGAGGTTGGAAAGAGGCTTTGCAATCTTGGAGAAGTTCTCAACAAATCTTCGGCAATAGCTTGCAAGACCAAGAAAGCTGCGGAGCTGCTTGACATTCTGAGGAGGTTCCCAATTCACAATTGCGACACCTTCTCGATCAACAGCGATGCCCTTGGCAGAGATGATATGACCAAGATAAAGCACTTCATCAAGCCAGAATTCACATTTGGAGAACTTGGCATAGAACTGGTACTCTCTGAGCTTGTCTAGCACCAATCGCAAATGTTTGGCATGATCCTTCTTATTCTTGGAGAAGACCAAAATATCATCAAGATAGACCAAGACGAATTCATTGGTGTAGGGATTGAATATGAAGTTCATCATCCGAGAGAAAGTTGGAGGAGCATTGACGAGGCCGAAGGACATGACAGTATATTCATAAGAACCAAAGCTTGTTCTGAATGCTGTCTTGGGAATATCTTGTTCACGAATGCGAATCTGATGATACCCCATACGAAGGTCAAGCTTAGAGAACACTGTAGCACCTTTGAGTTGCTCGAAAAGCTCATTGATGTTGGGAAGTGGATACTTGTTCTTGATTGTCTTCTTATTCAATGGACGGTAATCGACACAAAGTCGGTCCGAGCCATCCTTCTTCCGGACAAAAAGAACACCACAACCCCAAGGAGATGAACTCGGTCCGATCAAACCTGACGCTCTTGTTCATCAAGCTGCTTCTTCAATTCCCTCAGCTCATCAGTCCAAGCTTGTATGGACGCTGCAACGGGTTCAAGCTGTGCTCAAGATCGATAACGAACTCAATCGGCCGATGAGGAGGCATACCCGAAGCTCTTCCGAAAGACATCTTGGTACTCACAAACGATCGAATCGAGAGATGGCATTCAATTCGCCCTTCTCATTGAGAGAAAACAACCAATAGTTTCATCACGAGAGGCATAGATGATCACATCATTAGAAGAATGAGTCAATTGAATTTCCACGCACCACAATCAAGCTGAGCTTTGTGCCGATAAAGCCACCCATTCCGAGAATAAGATCAATGTCCGAGTCACCAAGAACCACCGGTTTAGAAAGAAATCTATAATCGCCCATCTTGATAGAAACATCCGGACGAAAACTCGAGAAGTCATCTCCTTAGCCGGAGAAACAATAGACAAAGGTCTAGGAAAAGCTTGAGTAACCAAATCATGCATAGCCACAAAAGGTCTTGAGATGAAAGAATGCGATGCACCAGTATCAAATAAGACTTTTGCAGGAATATCATTAACTGAGAGATTACCCATTAACACATCTGAAGAATCCTCTGCCTGAGCTGCATTCATCATATTGACCTTCGCAGAATTTGGATTATGCTTGACCACTGCATTGCTGGAAGATTTCACAGGAGGAGGAGGCGAAGACGCCTCTGTTGAAGCACTTGTTCAGATAGTGACCCTTCTGCGACACTTGTTGCAAGTGACCTAAAGCGGACGGTGGTAAGGAGCACTTGACCTTGGAGCTTGAGAATTAGACTTGTTCTGATAGCTTGGGTTGGGTGGGTGGGAAGATCCACGGCCACCTGAGTTCTTCTTTGGTAAGGCCAAGGAACGGAGGAGGGGGCAGATAAAACTTCTGCTGCTTGGCTGCCACTTGAGAGGACGAGGAGGACTGAATCGCATCCCTGATTCTCTTCTTAGAAGCCTCGACTTGAGCTGTGCCGCTTGCTTGAGTGCCATGTTGTAGAAATCATCATACTTATCCGCTCAAACAGACAAGAGGTAATTGCAGATCTTCTCTCGCATCACCCTCGAACCGATAGATCATACTCCTTTCATCGTACATCTTGCTTAGCAAAACGAGCGAAGCTCGAACTGGATATTGTATTGATAGACAGACAAGGTGCCTTGCTTGAGATTGCGGAACTCCTCACGCTTGCTCTCAACAACACTCTTCGAATGTGATGAGCTCGGAAATCACGGCGAACTCATCCTGTAATGACACGACCTCCTCTGGAATCTTTGTATTGTTGGAACCACTCAGCAGCTTGATCCTTGAGTTGAAACGATGCAAACTTGACAAAGTCCTCGGTCCGACATTACTACACCAAAGTGCTTGCAGATGTCCACTAACCAATCATCGCGTCTGCTGCCTCAACACGTAAACCGAAAGACTTCGCCGATTAGCGAAACCGATCGAGAGTAGCAAAGTGTGGCTGATTGTTGCCTTGACCTTGATTGCCTTGATTGCCTTGATTGCCTTGCCCTCGAGCACGCTTCTTGCAAGAGCTGCAAAATCATCTCGAGCATTGGCATTGGTGGCTGCCATGATAGCTTGCCGTGCTCGAGGCGGAGGTGGAGGTGGAGGTGGAGGATTCGACCGATCCCCATCATTGCGATCCGGATTCGGCGCTATGGAGCCATCTGAAGAGGGTGACATCCGTTAGTCCTTTGATAGACAAATGATAAGTAGAATCAACGGATAGAAATTGCAACATATAGTCTTCACAATAAACATTCAACAAGAATGAACGAATGAATTCCAAAGTTAATCATCACATCCCAATAAGGTGAGAAGCCACTTAGACAAAGAATATGGAAAGAACATCCGTCTAGAAACAAACGAATATCACAACTGAAAACAAAAGGTTGGCTTCTAGAATGAGCCGAACAAACACATGATAGAGATTTCGCCAAAGTGTTCGTGGTGGGGCTCACGGCACGACGATAGCGGACGTCACGAATGACTAACAAGACGCCCCGAATCAGCATAGCCAAGGATTCTTTAAGACGCCTCGCGACCAATCGTGAATCGACCGTGAAAGAGCGGACCACTAAACGTTGAACCCCAATCTCAAATCATACATCCGTCGGAAAGAATATCCTGTAAGCTACTAGAATTCCCACCTATAAACTCCCAAACTTTCTGGTTATGCAATCTGGTGTTGGGGATACAGGGACACAAAATATATCACCCAAACTAACAATACCTAGATCCAGCAGTATCCATCCGTCAACACATAACCAAGAAATCCTCGAAATCGTGGTACCTCGACCTTCAAAAACATCCATTATGCAAGTCATGGCAATATTCCTTTCGCCACAAGATCGGGCTATCAGGGTTATCTCACCAACAACGCACAAAAGAGATTTCGATGTCGGCAAAACTCGTATTCCAGAATCGCAACGATAAAATTGTGACGACAACACCGGAGCTCAACTCCCGGACACCGCCACAACCCCTAAATGTCGAGGCACCAAGAACAATGTTCTCGCCACAAAACCATCGAACGATTCCAAGATACCCACGTGATCCTAAAAAAATTTTAGTGAAATTTGAGAAGAGAAGAGTCAAAACTCTACGCCGGGATACCTCACCGTAAGGTCAAGGGACTGGAAGCAAAAGAATCCTATCTCCGATATATAATCCTAAGACTCAAAACATTTTCCATTCTAGACTCAACAACGCCAAGAAACAATCTAGTAGGGGCTCCTAAGTCGGGAAGGCTCGATTACCAACTTAACGCCTCGATGCGGCTATATCTCCCACATGTCGAGGCACGACTTAGAGGCATAACCGCATTGAAAGCAATGTCGCAAGTGAGGTAATCTTCACACAACCCATGTAATAATTTAAGGGAGAAAGGTACATAGTTGGCTTACAATCGCCACGTCACACAAGACATAATTAAACATACATCATTCGTGAGTACACTCAAGGTCCGACCACGGAACCAAAATAAAGAAGATACCCCAAATGCTAACACAGATCCCCGAATCGTCCCAACCGGGCACCACTATCGATCATCCGAAACGACACATAGTAACGACCACGCCTCGTCGAACTCCCACTTGAGCTCGGTGGAATCATCTGCACCGCCTCATCGGAACCTCGCAACTGTTTGAAGTATCTGAGTCCACGGGACTCGGCAATCTCACACCATGCGAGATCAAGACTATTTAAGCTTTAGGGAGGACATGGAAGTAAAGTTGAGCTGCAGCAAGCGACTAGCATATATGGTGGCTACATCGCAAAAGAGAGCGAGAAGAGAAGCAAAGCACGGTCGTGAAACTAGTATTGATCAAAAAGTGATCCTGAACTACTTACGTCAGACATAACTCCAACACCGTGTTCACTTCCCGGACTCCGCCGAGAAGAGACCATCACGGTTACACACGCGGTTGATGTGTATTTTAATGAGGTCAACTTTGTGTTATCTACAACCGGACATTAACAAATTCCCATCTGCCTCATAACCGCGGGCACGGCTTTCGAAAGATATTACCCTGCAGGGGTGTCCCAACTTAGCCCATTATAAGCTCTCACGGTCAACGAAGGATTATTCTTCTACCGAAGACCCGATCAATCTCGAATCCCGGACTACAAGACATTTCGACAAAGAATAAAACAAGACCAGCAAAGCCGCCTGATTGTGCCGACAAATCCCGATAGGAGCTGCACATATCTCGCTCTCGTGGCACATCCGGATGAGCAGTCCATACAACTAAAACCAAACCTCAAGTTGCCTTGAGGGGCGCTACCACAGTGGTTTAGTTCGGGCCAGCACTCAAGGAGCACTGGTCCGGGGTTAAATAAAGATGACCCTCGGGCTCGCGAAAACCCGGGGGAAAAGGCTTAGGTGGCAAATGGTAAAACCAATGTTGGGCCTTGCTGGACGAGTCTTATTCAAAGCGAACTGTCAAGGGGTCCCATAAATCACCCAACCGTAAGGAACGCAAAATCAAGGAACATAACACCGTATGACGGAAACTAGGTGGCAAGAGGAACAAAACACTGTGCATAAGGCCGAGCCTTCCACCCTTTACCAAGTATATAGATGTGTTAAACATAGCAGATATATTTAGATATTGTGATATCCCCAACAAGTAAACATGTTCCAAAGAGGAACAACATCTCCATGTTCCAACAAGGAACAAATTTCAGCTTCACCTGCAACTATCAACGCTATAAGAGGGGCTGAGCGAAGCGGTAACATAGCCAAACAACGGTTTGCTAGGAAAGGATGGTTAGAGCTGACATGGCAATATGGGTGGCATGATATAGCAAGTGGTAGGCATCACAGCATAGGCATAGCAAAAGAGCGAGCAACTAGCCTAGCAAAGATAGAAGTGATTTCGAGGGTATGGTCATCTTGCTCGCAATGTTCTCGAGTTGTCGAAAAGCCCGATCCTCGAAAACGTTCTCAACAGGTTCCTCGCTCACGCATCGCCTCCGGCCTACCCAAAACAACAACACAAACAAGGAGCCACAATAAATCACGATGCAATGCACAATCAACATAATGCAACATGACATGATATGCGGATGTGATATGCAAAGCGAAGAGCACTCCGAAGGTAATGGAAAACCGGGCATCATCTTGGCAAACCAAGCATGCCATCGGAAAGATGAGATGATTTCGTTAGAAATCGATATAGAGATCACCGGAAACGGATGCACGGATTGGATATGACGGGCAAAACAAGAATGGTGAGAAACCTACGATAACAACATGCTGAACAAAAGCATGCATGCACAAAACTACCTCATAGCACCAATCAATTAAATATGCACAATGAAAACAACACCTAACCATGAAGCAAAAGGACATGATCACAAACTTGCCCAAATGCAAAAACCAATGACACCACTGAGTTGGTGGGATTTTTCTACCCCAAAAACATATATAATATGTTAGGGTTGCATTAGGAAAACAACACAAAACAACAAGTCAAAACCTGCCTAAAAGGGAAACTAATGTAAGTGGCAATTTCCATATTTGGAAATGTCCAGATTTGGACTTGCCCAAAACAGAAATGGAACAATGCTGCAAATGGAAAGAAAAAATAAAATACGCATGGAGGAGGGTGCTGAGAGGCTGACAGGGGTAGGCCCACTGTCATAGAGACAGGGGTGAAACATGGGTTCTAAAAGGGGAAGAAAGAGCCCTGTGGGGATTCAACCCGGTCTCCCTGCTGAATCCCTACCCGCTACCACTGGGCTGGTGCGGCTGCTTCGACAGAGGAAAGGGCCTCGCCCTCTAATTCTACTATCTGCAGAAGAGGCGACCGAGGGAAGCGCAAAACCGAGAAAATAAAAGGGGAGGGCGCTACCGGGTTCGAACCTGTGTCGCCGCGGCGAGAGCAGGGGTCAACCAACTCGCTAGGAAGGGGTTCGTAAGATACGCTGGCTGGCCACTTGACCAACACCGCCAGCTGATCTAAAATCAGAGAGGCGAACACCGACGGTGCCGGGCGAGGCAACGGCGGAGGCAGGGGCTCGCGCCTCGGATAAGGCTAGGTGGGCACGAAGGGGCACCACGGACCAGAAGGGCAAGCCCGAGCGTGGCTAGGGCATCTACGCTGCGGTGACCCCACTCAACCCAAAACCGCGAACACGCCGGAGCATGGCGAGCTCGACAAAGACAAGGGCCGGCGCCTAATCTACGGAGAACCAACGACGACGAGAAGGAGCAGGGAGGAAGGGGGTTATACCTCCTTACCCTAGGACAAAGGAACGGCGACGGAGACGGGCTGACGGCGACGAGATCGTCCTCTGAAGTTCGCCGGATTTCCTGGCCGAGAAGAAAACAGGTTCAGGGCGTCGGTGTACTTGGCGAACCAGGCCTCCGTAGTCGACGTCGTGGACGTAGTCGACGACGAGGAAGAAGGTAGACAAGGGCCGCCGGGTCGTGGTGGCCGGAGAGCGCGCCGGCGACGGAGACGTGCTCCCAGATGCGCTCGGGAACCGAGCGGGGCGGCGATCTAGGGGGGATTCTCACCTGGCGGCGGCGGCGAGAGGGAGAGGGGAACCCTAGGGTTCGGTCTGGCGCGGATGGGGATAAGAAGGGGGGCTAGGTGGCGAGGACGAGCTCGTGCTCTCCGAGCTCGGGGTCCCCATGGCGCTGCGAGAGGAGAGGGAAAGGTGGGTGGCGACGAGGGCGGTCGCGCCAGGGGCCGGGCGATGCCACGTGGTCGGGATCCATCGGGGTAAGTCGGGCGCGGGTGAGCGAAGGCAGGAGGAGAGAAAGCGCGGCGGGCTGCGCGCTCTCGGGCTGCGGGCTGAGGAACCGGGCCGGCTTGGGAGGCCGGGCCCAGTGGGGAGGGTTGGCTGGCTGCCTGCTGCTGCTGCTCTCTTTTCTCTTATCCTTTTCTAGAATAAAAGGAAGAGAAAAGAAGTACAGGAGAAAAGAAAAGATTTAGAGGAAAGGAGAATATTCCCACACTCTGAATTCTCTATTTAAATAAAATGTAATGGACATTTTTAAAGGTAGAAAAATAATGCAAGTTTGAAAATGCTTCAAACTCGTGCCATTTTTGAACCTGACCATAACATCTTTAAATGAGGAAATATTTGGCAGGGAGGTTTAGTGCAACAAGCAAGATTATTAGGGAGGAGATGAACATTAATTGAGAGAGGGAAATATATGGCAATGAAAGAGAAAGAAGTAGAGGGAAGGAGGAGATGGAAATGCAAGATGAGAGGGAAACATGCAACCACATAACATGCAAGGGAACACCACCACCATATGACAAGAAGGGAAAGCAATAAGACAAGAGGCACAAATGCAATATGGCAAAAGCAACACAAAGAAAAAGAAAAACCCACATGACCAAAACAACATGAGGCCAAGCATGACAAAAACCCACAAGACTAGGATGAGGTCAAATTGATATATTGCCCAAAAGGGGAAGTTTACATCCAGGGTGTTACACTCCACCAGCCAGGTCCAGAGGCGGAGGCGAGCACGAGGCGCGCGTCGGACACTCCTCCGACAGAGGATGCCGACGGACTATCTGCCACCAATTTCGAGGTGGAGAGTGCCATGAATCACATGCGTCGCCGGACTGTTCTTCGTGACACATGTTTCTCCCAAGAGGCATTGGATGCCTTCAATTCGGGAGATGCGCACTGCGCCAGCTCAAATGGTCTAGCCAGAGCCACTGAGCAGTATGTGAAAGACATACGGGTGAGAAAATTTGATGGTTATATATACCAAGAGCTCCCCGAGACTTGAAATAGTTAGAATAACTGATTTAAGGATCATTTATTATGCAGGATCTTACAAAAGGAATACGAATCTGTCCCAGAGCCGAAGAGTGCAAAGCCCAACTTGAGGCCGCACTAGCCGCTGCAGGGAGGCCAAGGAGACCCCTCTTGTAATATACGCTCAAAGATAAGTATGTTGTGAAGTGTGGGCGTATGTGTAACTCGACAATATCATTGCAGATGGCGCCGAGTAGATCCGACAAGCAACAACTCTTGCGCCAAGTTAAAAGTCGTGGAGAGCGTGCTTATGAGGGTGAGGCAGGAGAAGAATAATCTCCAAGATGCCAACACCCAGCTGGGAGAGGAACTCAAAGATGTTCGTGCCCAGTGGCGGACTCCGTGAAGGAGAATCGACGGCCGACGCTGCATTTTTAGTAAGTGTTTGAACGAACTTTGAAAAAGAGTTTGGCGAAGAAGTCGACTAACGAGTTATGTCTCAGAGGTATGCTCGTGAGGTCGCCCCGCAGAGGAAATGCCCTGCCCCACGGGTGACCTTCTTCCCGAAGTTTACAACTGCATTTAACGAGTTCGGCAGGTGATGAAGGGCGCCGCCTGTGCCTTGTGGCTATCTGTGCCCCCTGCTCAAGGCCTTGGAGAGCTTGTAGAGAGGCTTAAGGGAGCGAGGCAGCGCTTTCGATTATGGAAGATATCGGCATGCCTTCAAGGCGCCAGGGAGGCCTGGGCCATGGTGAAGACGCGGTACACGAAGGCTGACCCAAACCACATGGCTGAGGTCGGACCTATGGGGCCCGGCGGGAAGGAGATCCTGTGAGTTTAGTGTACGCCAAGTAGAATTGGCATAAAGTATTCCCAACAGGACTGTAAACTAGACAGCCTATTAGATGGTATTGAGGAGGAATACACCAAATAATTTGACTATGTAATTTAAGACGACATGTAGAAATGCCTTCTAGCCGGATTGTAGATCGCTTGTCATGGCGGACCTTTTCGCTTCAACCTCGGACCCTATAGTCCTGAGTGTGTCCGAATACCATCACGGTTATGTAAGAACCGGGTATGCGTGGAGACCAGGCGTAGGGGTCATTAGTGCTTTAACAGTAAAAGTGCCCAACTAGTTATGTTATATTACATGGTTAGTAAGAAACATCTTCCAGGAGAATAGTTCCGTTAGGGTTCCTTTCCACAGGAGGCATGCCTTAAAGTGCATGTCCGACTGCGGAAAAAGCAGAAAAGCATCTCGAGACGGATAAATAAATAAGTGAGGAATCATCTTTAGTTCACCAACCAATATTCCCTTAAGAACGCTAGCTTTCGCTTCACCAGTCGAGGTACACATCCGGCCGACCCGCAGAATAATCATGAGGTGCTCCTTTACCACCTAGCCGCACAATCGGGAACGAGGGGTAAGCACAGGAGCCAGGCAACCCAGCTTGGCCAAAACTTAAGTCACATCGATGCATATAATGGTGAATAAAAGGTACATGCGGAAGCATTACGCATGTGTTAGGCATAGAGCTCGTGAAAATAAGCTTCTGTTAAAGAAGCCCCTGTATAATGAGTAGCGGATAAGCGCCAAGTGTGTGCTAACAATGCGCTAATGAGCCTTTAAAGGTTGTAAGAGAAAAAGAGGAGAAGGAGAGAAATATAAGACAGCTAATGTGTAAAAATAGATAGAGGAAGGAGACGAACTCAAGATCCGCACTAGGCGAGAATCTTCGGAGACCCATCTGCTCCATGGGTTCGCTTGAGTCGGTTATCTATGCATTTCGCAGACGGCACGCCCACCGGTCAGACTTGGTCGATAATAAAGGACCTTCCCATTTGGGCTTGAGTTTGTCCTTTTTCTTGTCCGCAGCATAGAACTAATTCGCCAACATTGTAAGTTTTGGCTCGTACTTCTCGATTTGATATCTTCGAGCCTCTTTGTTGATAGAATGCGAACAGGCTTTGGCCACGCCACGCCCTCCTCCAAGGCGCCAAACTGTCCTGCCGATCGAGCTCGACTTCTCTTTCTTCATACATGTGCATGCGAGGTGAGTCATGAATTATGTCGCAGGCGTAACTGCCTCTGCACCAGATACCATAAAGAATGGTGTGAATCCGGTGGTGCGATTCGGCGTGGTCCGCAGCCCCAGTACGGAGTCGAGCTCCTCTACCCAAAGGCGTGTTAGATTCCTTGAGGACCACACTAATCTGGGTTTGATGCCGCCATGATTAGACCGCTTGCTTGTTCGACTTGACCGTTAGTTTGAGGGTGATAGACTGAAGCATAGTCGAGCTTGATGCCCATGTTTTTGCACCAGAGTTTGACCTCGTCGGCCGTAAAGTTTGTGTCGTTATCAGTGATGATGCTGTGGGGGACGCCGTAACGGTGTACGACCCCTGATATGAAGTCTATCACCACCCGATTCGCCCGCCTTAATGTGCTTGCCTTCTATCCATTTGGTGAATTTATCCACCATGACCAGAGGTATTTTTTTCTTGTGGGTTCCTCCTTTAAGGGTCCAACCATGTCAAGCCCCTGACTGCGAAGGGCCGTGTGATGGGTATAGTTTGGAGGGCGTGGGTGGCATGTGGCTTTGATTAGCAAAGAGTTGGCAACCGACGCATCATTGGACTAAGTCCCGAGCATCTGCCCGGGCCGTCGGCCAATAGAATCCTGTACGGAAGGCCTTGCTTACAAGGGCCCGGGCTGCAGCATGGTGCCCGCCAAGTCTGGCATGAATTTCAGCTAGAAGATTCCGCCCTTCCTCTTCGGAGATACACCTTTGAAGGACTCCGATGGTGCTTTTCTTATAAAGCTCTCCCTCATGGACTTTATAGGCTTTAGATCGCCGCACTATGCAGCGTGCCTCATTTTGGTCCTCGGGGCAATGACTGCCATTATTACGTGGTCTGAATATGTTACTTCGTTGGCGGAGCCTCCAATTGTGTCAGAATGTTCGGTGTCGGGCAGTGTTGTTGGGTCCGGGCTGTTATTTCCGGACTCCCCTTCCCATGATACGGATGGCTTGAACAGCCTCTCTAAGAAGATATTGGGGGGACGGCATCGCGCTTTGGCGCCAATGCGTGCTGTGACGCCCCGCTGCTGATTGTTTTCCCGCTATATGGTGAAATTCGAGCCCTTCGAACCGAGCTGACATTTTAGGATGGCGCTATGATAAGCTGCCATTTTTGATCCTTGGCATCAAAGTCTCCATTTATTTGGGATATTGCGAGGTTCGAGTCCTCACAGCACTCTAGGCATTGAATGCCCATGGATACGCCATCCGGAGACCATGTAGAAGGGCCTCGATTCGCCGCGTTGTTGGAGTCCGTATACATTATCTCGAGCACGATGAATCTGTATCTCCTGTTGGGGACGCCGAACGACGCCAGCCCCTGCATCAGCCAACATTTTGGAGCCGTCAAGTGCATGATCCAGTTGGAATATGTGTCGACTCTTTAGGGAGTTCGCTTCATCCATTCGGTGACGAAGTCGGCCAAAACTTGCGATTTAATTGCTCGCCGTGGCTTATAGGTTATGTCGAACGGAGGAGCTCAATGGCCCATTTGGCAATCCGCCCGTCGCGTCATGCGGTTGTTTATAATGTCATTAAGAGGTACTTCGAGGCTATCAAGTTATCGAACACTCTTGAAAGTAGTGTCAAGCTTCCGGATGCCATAAACACCGCGTACTCTATCTTTTGATAATGCGGATACCGTGACTTGCATGGAGTGAGGACAGTGGACACGTAGTAGACTGGTTTTTGAAGGGGAAACTTGTGTCCGTCCGTTTCTCGTTCGACAACGAGCACCGCGCTTACGACTTGATGAGTTGCGGTGATGTATAATAGCATTGGTTCACCCATGTTGGGCGCGGCCAGGACCAGGTTTGTTGCCAATATGGCTTTTATTTCTTCGAGTACGGCCGTTGCGGCATCTGTCCACTCGAAGTGTTCGGTGCGCCGGAGGAGGCGATAGAGGGGTAATGCCTTTTCTCCTAGACGGGAGATGAAGCGGCTTAGAGCCGCCACGCATCCAGTCAATTTTTGTATTTGTTTGAGGTCCTTTGGGATATCCAATTGTGACAGAGCTCGGATCTTGGCTGGGTTTGCTTCAATTCCTCTATCGGATACAATGAAGCCCAAGAGCTTTCCGGCTGGTACGCCAAAAACGCATTTTTCCGGGTTAAGCTTGATGTCATATATTCGGAGATTATCGAATGTGAGCCTCAAGTCGTCTACTAGAGTTTCGACATGCTTGGTTTTGATGACCACATCATCTACGTATGCCTCCACTGTTTTGCCGATCTGGTTTGCCAGACATGTCTGAATCATGCGCTCATATGTTGCGCCGGCATTTTTGAGCCCGAAGGGCATTGTGTTGAAGCAGAATGGGCCGTATGTGGTGATAAATGCCGTTGCGGCTTGATCAGGTTCTACCATCTTAATTTGATGATAGCGAGAGTATGCATCGAGGAAACACAATGAATCATAAACTGCGGTAGCGCCGATAATTTGATCGATGCGGGGAGGGGAAGGATCCTTGGGCAAGCCTTGATGAGGTCCTTGAAATCGACACATAGGCGCCAGGATTTGTCCTTCTTGGTACCATCACCAGGTTTGCTAGCCATCCGGTGTTTTATATCTCCGATGAATCCGCCTCCAACAGTTTGGCTAGCTCCTCTCCCATGGCTTGTCTCTTAGGTTCAGAGAAACGCCGAAGAGCTTGTTTGACTGGCTTGAATCATTTTAGGATCTTTAGGCTGTGCTCGGCCAGCCGGCGCGGGATTCCTGGCATGTCTGAAGGGTGCCAGGCAAAAATGTCCCAATTTTGCACGTAGGAATTCTCGTAGTGCAGCGTCTACATCAGGGTTTAATTGTGCCCCAATGGAAGCTGTTTTTGTAGGGTCTGTTGGGTGGACTTGGAATTTGACTATTTCGTCTGCTGGTTTAAAGGAGGTGGACTTGGATCTTTTATCGAGTATCACATCGCCCTCGTTCATCGTGGGAGCGAAGGCAGCAGGGCTGTTCGGCCGCTAGGGCTTTGGATAGTGCCTCAAGGGCTAGTGCGGCCGCCTTATTTTCGGGCGCTGGAGTGCTATGTCCGGTCACTAGCAAGAGTGATGATTCCGCTGGGCCCGGCATTTTGAGCTTCATGTACCCGTAATGGGGTATAGCTTGAAAATTGTGAATGCCTCTCGCCTCTAATAGAGCATGGTATCCGGCTGCTAAACGGGGCCACTTGGAACGTGACCTCCTCGGACCTGTAATTATCCGCATGTCAACACCACATCCAAAGGTGATTTTACCTGCAGCTTCGCTTCGATCGGGATTATTCCTCTAAAGGTTGTGCTGCTTCGCTCAATGCGGCTCCAGCCTATTTCCATTTTTGAAGGGTTTCTCATAAATGAGGTTCAATCCGCTGCCATCGCCCATGAGTACCTTGGTAAGGAGAAAGCCGCCCACTATTGGACCGAGGACCAATGCTGCTGGTGCTCGGGCTGTTCAGATTTTAGGTTCATCACTGGCATTAAAGGTAATAGCCGTGTCACTCCATGGATTTATTGTTGCTACTTGGTAGACTTCGGCGAGGCTGCGGAGTGTTCGTTTTCGCATATTGTTTGATGTGAAAGTCTTGAAGACTGTTAATACCGTGATGGTATCCTTGGGCTGGTGCTCTGTGGATGCTGGGGTTAGAAGCTCCTCACCGCTTTTGGCCACCTGCCGGAGTATCCAACATGCTCTAAGGCTATGAGTTGGTGTAGCGCCCTCTGTGTTATGAATTTTACAGGGTCCATTGAGCCACCCCTCCAGTACGGTTCCATGCCCCGTGGGGTTTTTTTGTTTTTTGGTGTTTAACCCGGGTGATTGGCGATAATGCACCCTTTTGTTTCGGACTGGTTTGTATTCAAATGGATTGTCCCAAAATCTTACTTCGGTTTTCCATGCGCTTTCCATCACACAAGATTTACGTATTATGGACGCCAAGTCAGCAAAGCGTAATTTCACGGCGACCTATGGCGTTGAGGATTCCCATGTCCATGCAATTATTGCGAAGAATGAAATTGCGCTTTCCTCAAGGGCAGCCTTTATCCTGCTCATAACCAGGAGGAATCTGCCCAAGAATGATGTATCGCTTCTTCAGTGCTCTTGCCTAATATTGATAGATCGCCTATGTTCGGGTGGGTGGGTGGAATTAGATCCAAACCCCACCCAATCTGAGGCTCAAGGGCCAAGGAGTTTCGAACTCGAAGCTTGGATTCTTGGATGTTGTCCACTGAATCTAGCCTGCTGCTCGACTCTAGGTTCAGGTCTTGAGTGACGCCCTCCTCCGCTGGTATCCGCTTGAGGGATTGGGAATCGGACATAGTTAGTCCTTAAGATAGATGATGGGTCGCCGCGTTGTTCCTCCACCACATCAACGTGATGGGTGACCTGGGAGAGTTAATCTCTCTCGATCGGGTTTAGGCCTAATCTGATCGTAGTCTCAGAGAGACCTCTGTATGCGCGATGTGATCCAAGAGCTCGCTTAAAGAAGAGAGCTCCATCGATCTAACTGCTCGGCAAGTTCCGAGTTGACGTGAAGATTGCTTTTGATGACCCAAGAAGTCATCGTCGACGCGGCGGCCGAACATGCGGTCATAAGAAAACCGCCTAGCCGGAGAGTTTGGCGGATAGCCAAAGCTCCTTTAGCAACAGAGCCGTCTTTAAAGACGGGATGAGGCATCCTTCCTGATGGCGATAGCACAGTGGAACTCTCAATGAAAGCACCAATGTCGGTGTCAAAACCGGCGGATCTCGGGTAGGGGGTCCCGAACTGTGCGTCTAGGCGGATGGTAACAGGAGACAAGGGACACGACAGTTTTACCCAGTTCGGGCCCTCTCGATGGAGGTAAAACCCTACTCCTGCTTGATTAATATTGATGATATGGGTAGTATAAGAGTAGATCTACCACGAGATCGAGAGGCTAAACCCTAGAAGCTAGCCTATGGTATGATTGTTGTTCGTCCTACGGACTAAAACCCTTCGGCTTATATAGACACCGGAGAGGGCTAGGGTTACACAAAGTCGGTTACAATGGAAGGATATCTACATATCCGTATCGCCAAGCTTGCCTTCCACGCCAAGGAAAGTCCCATCCGGACACGGGACGAAGTCTTCAATCTTGTATCTTCATAGTCCAGGAGTCCGGCCTAAGGTTATAGTTCGGCTATCCGGACACCCCCTAATCCGGGACTCCCTCAGAAACTAAGGGATATTAAGGCCTCCTTTTAATAGAGAACCGGAACAAAGCATTAGCACATAGTGAATACATGAACTCCTCAAACTATGGTCATCACGAGAAGTATCCCGATTATTGTCACTTCGGGGTTGTCGGATCATAACACATAATAGGTGACTATATACTTGCAAGATAGGATCAAGAACTCACATATATTCATGAAAACATAATAGGTTCAGATCTGAAATCATGGCACTGGCCCTAGTGACAAGCATTAAGCATAGCAAAGTCATAGCAACATCAATCTCGTGAACATAATGGATACTAGGACCAAACCCTAACAAAACTAACTCGATTACATGATAGATCTCATCCAACCCATCACCGCCCAGCAAGCCTCATTATGGAATTACTCACGCACGACGGTGAGCATCATGAAATTGGTGATGGAGGATGGTTGATGATGACGACGGCATTTAATCCCCTCTCCTGAGCCCCGAACGGACTCCAGATCAGCCTCCCAGAGGTTTTAGGCTTGGTGGCGGCTCCGTCGTAAAACGCGATGATTTCTTCTCTCTGATTTTTTTCTCTCGAAGCAAATATATAGAGTTGGAGTTGGCGCCGGAGGAGCTCGGGGGCCATGAGATAGGAGGCGCGCCCCACCCTCGTGGGACAGGTGTGGGCCCCTGGTCTTCATCTTTACAGGATTTTTATTATTTGTTCTAAGATGTTCCGTGGAGTTTCAGGTCATTCCTAGAACTTTTGTTTTCTCGCACATAAAACAACATCATGGCAATTCTATGGAAAACAGCGCCATCCAAGGTTAGTTCCGCTCAAATCATACAAGTTAGAGTCCAAAACAAGGGCAAAAGTGTTTGGAAAAGTAGATACGACGGAGACGATCAGCCGCCCAGCTGGGGCGTGGTCGCCGCCGCCATGTGACGCACGCCGTTGCCCGAGTCCACGCCATGACTCCTCAAGAACTCATGATGTGGTCGGCGATGCCTCCACGCACTTGGATCCGCTTCCCATAGTTCTTCTCTGCCGAGATGCCGCCGAGGGGTCCTGAGGGAGTCCTGGATTAGGGGGTATCCGGACAGCCGGACTATATCCTTTGGTCGGACTATTGGACTATGAAGATACAAGATTGAAGACTTCGCCTCGTGGTCCGGGTGGGACTCTCTTGGCGTGGAAGGCAAGCTTGGCGACACGGATATGTAGATCTCCTTCGCTGTAACCGACTGTGTAACCCTAGCCCTCCGTGTCTATATAAACCGGAGGGTTTAGTCCAGAGGACAACAACAATCATACCATAGGCTAGCTTCTAGGGTTTAGCCTCTACGATCTCGTGGTAGATCAACTCTTGTAATACTCATATTCGTCAAGATCAATCAAGCAGGAAGTAGGGTATTACCTCCATAGAGAGGGCCCGAACCTGGGTAAACATTGTGTCCCTTGCTTCCTGTTACCATCCTCCTTAGACGCACAGTTCGGGACCTCCTACCCGAGATCCGCCGATTTTGACACCGACATTAGTGCTTTCATTGAGAGTTCCACTGTGTCGTCGCTGCAAGGTTCGATGGCCCCTTCGATAGTCGACAACGATGCGGTCCAGGGTGAGGTTTTTCTCCCCGGACAGATCTTCGTGTTTGGCGGCTTCGCACTGCAGGCCAACTCGTTTGGCCATCTAGAGCAGATCGAAAGCTACCCCCTGGCCATCAGGTCAGGTTTGGAAACTTGAATTACACCGCCGATGTCCGCGGAGACTTGATCTTCGACGGGATGGGGCACATGCCAGGTGTGCCGCACGATCACGACGAGCACGATATAGCTCTGCCGTCGGACGGTGTTCGGGAGATAACGCCCGCAACTACTCCGGCCTCTAGTCCAGAGCAGATCGCTCCATTCAAGGACGGGAGGATAGACTCCACCACGGAGGCCGCGCCCTCAGTAGCGATAGAGCCGAATACTGACCTTACCCCTCACGAGAGCCCCGTCGCCAAACTACTGGACTTGTCCACGGCCACGGACTCCGTACCACCCGTGCCCATACCTATCGAATCCGATTGGTCGCCGATCATTGAGTTCACCTCCGCAGATATCTTTTAGCACTCGCCCTTTGGCGACGTACTGAACTCATTGAAATCTCTCTCCCTGTCCGGAGAACCTTGGCCGAACTATGTCCGGCTAGAGTGGGATGCGGACGACGAAGAAATTCAATCCCCACCCACCACCCACTTAGTAGCCACTGTCGACGATTTAACCAACATGCTCGACTTCGACTCCAAAGACATTGATGGTATGGACACAGATGCCGGAGACGAACAGGAACCACTGCCCACAGGGCACTGGACCACCACCTCATCATATGATATATACATGGTGGACACACCCTGTAACACCATGGATGTAAACTTCCCCTTTTTTGGGCAATATATCAATTTGACCTCATCCAATTCTTGTGGGTTCTTGTCATGCTTGGCCTCTTTTGTTTGGTTATGTTGGGTTTTTCTCTTTTCTTGTTTTGCTCCTTTTGCCATATTGCATTTGTGCCTTTTGTCATCTTGCATTTCCCTTCTTATCATGTGGTTGTGGTGTTTCTCTTACATGTCATGTTGTGCATGTGCCATTCTCATTTTTGCATTACCATCCCCTCCTTCCCTCTACTTCTTTCTTTTTCAAATGCCATATAATTCCCTCTCTCAATTAATGTTCATCTTCTCCCTAAAAATCTTGCTCTTTGCACTAAAACCTCTCTGCCAAATATCTCCTCATTTAAAGTTGTTATGGTTAGGTTCAAAAATGGCACAAGTTTGAAATATTTCCAAACTTGCATTATTTTTCTACCTCTAAAAATGTCCATTACAATTTATTAAAATTGTGGAGAATTCCAGGAGTGTGGGAATATTTTCCTTTCACTAAAAATCTTTTAATTTCTCCCTGTACTTTCTTTTCTCTTCCTTTTTATTTTTGAAAAGGAAATAGGAAAGGAGGCAGCAGCAGCAGGGCAGCCCAGCAAGTCCCTCTCCACCTGGGCCACGGCCACTCCGAGCCGGCCCAGTTCCTCTCAGCCCTTGGCAGAAGCGAGAGAGCGCCACCAAGCGACCTTTTCCCTCTCCTGCTCACAAGACCCATCACCGCTTCTACCTCACTGATCCGCCCACGCGGACGCCGGCCTACTTCGCAGCGCTGGCCACAGCATCGCACCCACCTTTCCCTTTCTCTCGCCAGCCATGGGGACCCCGAGCACGGGAGCGTGAGTCGCTCGCCGCCCTAGCCCTACTTATCCCTCTCTCGCGGCCAAACCGCACCCTAGGGTTCCCTCTCCCTCTCGCCGCCAGTAAGGAAACCGCTGCCAAGTTCGCCCTCCATTGCTCCCGAGCGCATCCGAGGCGTGGCCTGCTGCCGCGCGCTCTCCGCCACCACGACCCGGCGGCCCTTGTCCATCTCCTTCTCGTCGTCGTCTTCGCCCACGACGCCGACCACGGGGGCCCGGAGCGCCAAGTTCGCCGACGCCTGTTCGGTCTTCTTCTCGGTCGGTTCCTTGCGAAGATTCAGAGCACGATCTCGCCGCCACCCCGCCTCCGCCGCCGATTCCTTGTCCTAGGGTAAGGAGGTATACCCCACTTCCTCCCTGCTCCTTCTTGTCGTCGCTAGTTCGTGAGCGTAGGGTCCGGTCCTCTGTTCGTGTCGCGCCCAGGCGTGCTCGGCGTGCTCGTAGTAGTTGGGTTCAGGTTTGTTTTGGGCGCTGCAGATGCCACGATTCCCGCCGGGCTTGCCCCTCAAGATCCTGCGGGTGCCCCTCATGCGTCTGTCGTGGTCCAAGGGAACAGGCCACCGTAGGCGCAGTTGCCTCGCCGGCATCGTCGGCGTCCCGTTTCTGTTTTGGGTCCGGCCTGGCAGTTTTGGTCAAGTGGCCAGCTTCCCGTATCCTACCAAATCCCCTACCCTAGCCGAGCTGGTCGACTCTCGCTCTCATCATGCGACGACTGGTTCGAACCCTCAGCGCCACTCCCCTTTTTATCTCTCGCTGCTTTTTTCCTCCTCGGCTTACTCGCAGAAGAGTAGTAGAGGGCCGAGGCCCTTCCTCTGCTCAGCCACGCAAGACCAGCCTGGGCAGTAGCAGTGCAGGTTCCACCGGGAGACCCGGTTCAATCCCGAGGCTGTTTTCTCCCTTTTAAACTCATTAAACCTCGCTCTATGACGTTGGGGCCATCCTGTCACCTCTCAGCTCCTCCATGCATATTTTTTTTTTTTTACCCCACGCTTCCATTTCCGCTTTGTTCTTTTCTGTTTTAGGCAAGTCCAAATCGACATTTCCAAATCTGAAATTGCCATTTCTGCTTACTTCCTTTTTAGGCAGGTTTTAACTTGATGCTTTTGTGATGTTTTCTCTCTCGCAACCCTAACATATTATATATGTTTTTGGGTAGAAAATCCCACCAACTCAGTGGTGGCATTGGTTTCGCATTTGGGCAA
>JAHIAM010001992.1:0-77268 GCA_021605205.1 Aegilops longissima | reverse complement strand
TCCGTTTGTCTTCTTCATGGACTCTGTTCTTTCTTTCCTTGCGGATTTCAGGCAGAATGACCATACCTCTAAATCACTTCTATCTTTGCTTGCTAGTTGCTAAGCTTTATTGCTATGCCTATACTACGATGCCTACCATTTGCTTATCATGCCTCCCATATTGCCATGTCAAGCCCCTAACCATCCTTTCCTAGCAAACCGTTGTTTGGCTGTATTACCGCCTTTGCTCAGCCCCTCTTATAAGCGTTGTTAGTTGCAGGTGAAGATGAAGTTTGTTCCTTGTTGGAACATGGAGATGTTGTTCCTTGTTGGAACATGTTTACTTGTTGGGATATCACAATATATCTTATTTAATTAATGCATCTATATACTTGGTAAAGGGTGGAAGGCTCGGCCTTATGCCTGGTGTTTTGTTCCACTTGCCGCCCTAGTTTCCGCCTATATCGGTATTATGTTCCCGGATTTTTGCGTCCCTAACGCGGTCGGGTGATTTATGGGACCCCCTTGATGCTTCGCTTTGAATAAGACTTTTCCAAAGAAGGCCCAACATTGGTTTTACCATTTGCCTCACCTATACCCTTTTCCCTTGGGTTTCGGAGCCCGAGGGTCATCTTTTTATTTTAGCCCCCCGGCCAGTGCTCCTTCGAAAGTGTTGGTCCGAACCGGAAACTTAACTGCTGGGCCACCTCGGGCAACTCGAGGGTTGGTTTTACCGTAGCTTGACTTATCCGGTGTGCCCCGAGACCGAGGTACGGCTCGACTCCTATCAGATTTGTCGGCACATCCGGGCGGCTTTGGCCGGTCTTGTTTTATTGCTTGTGAAATGTCTTGTAGCCGGATTCGGAGACCGATCGGGTCTTCCGGGAGAAGGAATATCCTTCGTTGATCGCGAGAGCTTATCATGGGCTAAGTTGGGACACCTGCAGGGTATTATCTTTGAAAGTCGTGCCCGCGGTTATGTGGCAGATGGGAATTTGTTAATGTCCGGTTGTAGAAAACCCGAAGTTGATCTTAACTAAAATACACCAATCGGCGTGTGTAATCGTGATGGTCTCTTCTCGGCGGTCCGGGAAGTGAACACGGTGTTGGAGTTATGTTTGGCGTAAGTAGTTTCGGGATCACTTCTTGATCATAGTTGTTCGACCGTGCTTTGCTCCTCTTCCGCTCTCTTTTAACGTATGTTAGCCACCATATATGCTGATAAACTTGTTGCGGCTCCACCTCACTACCCTGTCCTACCTTTAAGCTTAAATAGTCTTGATCTCGGTGTGAGATTGCTGAGTCCCCGTGACTCACGTGATACTTCAAAACCAGTTTGCGAGATGTCGGCCGAAACCGTGCGGTGTGATGCACCCGAGCTCAAGGAGGAGTTCGATGAGGATCTTGTTCATTGTGTTGTTTCGTTCAGTTGATCGATAGTGGAGCCAGATTGGGACGATCGGGGATCTGTAGCATTTGGGGTAGTCTTCTTTTATTTTGGTTCCATAGTCGGACCTTGATTGTATCTGTATGATGTAATGCTTTACTCATGTATTGTGTGAAGTGGCGATTGTAAGCCAACTATGTATCTCTTTCCTTATGTATTACATGGGTTGTGTGAAGATTACCTCACTTGCGACATTGCTTTCAATGCGGTTATGCCTCTAAGTCGTGCTTCTCGACCCGTGGGAGATATAGCCGCGCCGAGGGCGTTCTGAGAATGTGCCGATGATGATGATCTCCTTGCGGGTCATTGTGTGATGCAAGGGCGCATAATCGAAAAGTCAAAAGGAGAAGCTGAAGTTCGATCGCATGTTAGAGGACCACAAAAAGGTTGTACCCCAATTGCGAAGATGGCAACACAAAGCTCGATACCGTCTTTGAATTGCTGCGATTAGGCGAGAGAATGATGTGCTCGACAAAGGATTTGAGAAGCTACTGAAAATATTGAAGAAGAAGCTTCAAAGGATAACTAATTGCCCGACAATTACACGCACGCAAAGAAGGTCGTATGCCCTCTAGGATTGGAGGTCTGAAGATACATGCATGCCCTAATGATCATCCTCTACCGCGGTGCGTTACAAGGATCTGAACGCATTCCCGGTATCTTCGGTGCATTCACATTATAAGATCGACGAGATGACCTGGTGATGTTGATTTATGCAGCCCCAGGGAAGAGGGTTCTGCGAAGGTGATGTGGTATGCTCCTATAATACCACGGTTGAAACGTCTGTTCGAAGCGGAGAGCATGCCAAGTTGATGCGATGGCATAGTGAGGACCGTAAGAAAGCGGGAAGTTGAGAGCACCCGGCCCGACGGGTCGCATGATGGAGAAAAATTGAGAGAAAGTACTTGGGCTGAGTTTGCACGTGACCGAAGGAGCGTATGGTTTGCTTTAAGCGCGGATGGCATTAATCCTTTCGGGAGCAGAGCAGCAATCACAGCACCTGGCCCGTGACTCTATGTATCTATAACCTTCCTCCTTGGATGTGCATGAAGCGGAAGTTCATTATGATGCGAGTTCTCATCCAAGGCCCTAAGCAACCCGGCAGCGACATTGATGTGTACCTAAGGCCATTAGTTGAAGAACTTTTACAGCTGTGGAATGGAAATGGTATGCGTCGTGGGATGAGCACAAACAGGAGAATTTAACCTAAAGGCGTTGCTGTTACGTGACCATCAACGATTGGCCGCTCTCGATAACCTTTAGGACGGAGACAAACAAGGGATACCACGCGTACACGCACTGTTTACTTGACACCGATAGTATATACCGGCAAGCTGCGGGAAGAATGTGTACACGGGCCGTAAATCGATTTCTTCCGACCAACCATCAATGTCGAAAAAGCGCAAGCATTTCAAAGGCGAGGCAGATCACGGAAGAAGCCGCCATGCGTCACGGTGATCGCGTACTTGCTATGGTCAATGATTTACACATAATCTTTGGAAAGGGTCGGCGGACTAGCTGTTCCGGATAGCGTTGAGAATCACGCACCGTGGAAGAAGAAATCTATATTTTGGGACCTACCCTCTTGGAAAGACCTAGAGGTCCGCTCTTCGATCGACGTGATGCACGTGACGAAGAACCTTGCGTGAACCTGCTAGGCTTCTTGGGCGTGTATGGGAAGACAAAAGATACACGAGCCACGGAGGACCTGCAACGCTTACGAAAAGAGGGCATGCCTCCAAAGCGGTATGAAGGTCCTGCCAGACTACGCTCTTCTGAAAGAAGAAAAGAAATCTTCTTTGAATGCCTCGCTCGATATGAAGGTCCCGATTACGCTTCTCGTCGAATATAAAGGGAATAATAAATATGCGGACAAAAAGTTCCGAGAACCTAAAGTCTCATGACGCCACGTGATTATGACGCAATTTGCTTCCGGTTGCATTGAGGGGCTTCTACCGGAAAGCGTCCGATTAGCCATTGTGAAGCTATGTGCATTCCTCAATGCAATCTCTCGAAGGTGATCGATCCAGAAATCATACCAAGGCTAAGGACTAATGTGGTGCAATGTCTTGTCGGTTTAGAGCTGGTGTTCCCACCATCCTTCTTCAATATCATGACACACGTCCTAGTTCATCTAGTTGACGAGATTGTCATTCGGGCCCGTATTTCTACACAATATGTACCCCTTTGAGAGGTTCATGGGAGTCCTAAAGAAATATGTCCGTAACCGCTAGGCGAAGGAAGCATCTCCATGGACCATCAAGCAGAGGATGTCATCGGGTTTTGTGTTGACTTCATTCCTGGCCTTAGAAGATAGGTCTCCCTAAATCGCGGTATGAGGGGAGGCTGACCGAAAAAACACGCTTGGAAGGGACTCAATTATATGCGAGGGCGGATATTCTTGGTCTCAAGCACACTACACAGTTCTCTGAACTCTACCTTGGTGACCCGTATGTCGATGAACACAAGAACGATCATGCTCCAAACACCGGAGCGGTCGGCGACATTGGATTACATGTGAACACATCATGACTTTCAGCAGTTGGTTGGAAGCACGTGTCGGAGGTGACAACACTGTTTGTGATGAGTTGTACTTGTTGTCGAGGGACCATCTTTGACTGTATTGATTTGGAAAGGATCTGAGATAAATGGGAATACATTTTACGATTGACCAAGATCAAAGAGCACCAACCAAAACAGCGGTGTCCGCTTTGATGCAACAACCAAGAGGGGAAAGGACACATATTATGGTTATGTAGTGGACATATGGGAACTTGACTACGGACACGATTTTAAGGTCCCTTTCATTAAGTGCAAATGGGTCAATCTGTCAGGAGGCGGGGTACAGGTAGACCCACAGTACGGAATGACAATAGTGGATCTGAAAAATCTTGGGTACACTGACGAACCGTTCGTCCTAGCCAATAATGTGGCACAGGTTATCTATGTGAAGGACATGTCTACCAGACCGAGAAAGAGAAAAGATAAGGAAGCGAATACATCATACGATGAGCCAAAGCGCCACATAATTCTTTCAGGAAAAAGGGACATCGTGGGAGTGGAGGACAAGACAGACATGTCTGAAGATTATGAAAAGTTTCATGAAATTCCTCCCTTTAATGTCAAGGCTGACCCCACATCACGATAAGCGATGAAGATTATCCGTGGTTACGCAAGCAATAAGCAAATGACACAAGCGAAGAAAAAGTGAAGACTTTCTCCATAACTATTATGATGATACCATGCCAAATTTGTGGCGAGCGAGTATGATACCATTGTCCGTTTTGTACATGCACATGCTATGTGGGTCAATTTATGATACCATGCCAACTTTCAACTTTTTAGAGTTCATTTGAAATGCTTTAATGTCTTATGGTTCGCCCTCGTAATAATTAAAAATAGCAACAATAAGTATTTTGTTGTAAGTAGAAACAAAATAAAATAAATAAAGCAAAAAACAAAAAAAGTGTTTTCAAATTTCAAAACTAATGGCACTAACGAAAGTTTATAATTTTAAGTAAAACTAAAAGCTAAAAAGAATTAAAAATAAAGAAAAAAAACAAAAGAAAATAAATAATGCAGAAAACAAAACAAAAAAACTGGAAAAAATAAAATAGCAAAAATAAGTAAAGAAAACAAAAAAAATGCCTCCTCTCGAAAAACTAATGGCACTAACGAAAGTTTATAATTTTAAGTAAAACTAAAAGCAAAAAATTAAAAAATAAAGCAAAAACAAAAGAAAATAAATAATGCAGAAAACAAAACAAAAAACTGGAAAAAATAAAATAGCAAAAATAAGTAAAGAAAACAAAAAAATGCCTCCTCTTGAAAACTAATGGCACTAACAAAAAGTTTATAATTTTCAGTAAAACTAAAAGCAAAAAGAATTAAAAATAAAGCAAAAAACAAAAGAAAATAAACAATGCAGAAAACAAAACAAAAAACTGGAAAAAAATAAAATAGCAAAATAAGTAAAGAAAACAAAAAAATGCTCTCCATCTGGGCCCCACGGCTTGAATCGACTAGAAACCCTACTATGGGCGGAGATTCAGGCCCGATAAGAGGCCAGAAGGCCCACCGAGCAAAGCATAGCAAGTAGGCCAGCTGCTGCGGTGGAGAGGCTCGAGATGGAGTGCGGCGGTGGGGCTTATAAACCACTGACCGCCCCTCTCAACTAGCGAGGTGGGACTAAACTTTGGCGTGTGGAGCGCCTGAGGGGCCTTTGGTCGGTTGGTGGCACCAGCAGGGACTAAAGAGAGACATTGGTACAGTCCGTGGCACCAACCGGTATCCAGGCCGCCGCTTCCGCCCTTTGGGCTGCCGAAAAGGAGGCCTTTGGTGCAGTTGGAGGCACCAACCGGGACTAAAGGTGCATTAGTCCCGTTGGTTTCACGAATCGGGACCAATGCCTTTGCTATATAAGCAAACACTTTGCAAAATTTCAGAATCCCATCGCCCGATTGCCCCGACGACCTTGACCCTCCTCGGCGCCGCCAGGGCTGCTCCACCTCGCCGTCGCCTCACCGAGCCAGCGCGTCCTCGTCGCCCGGCCTCCCGAGCCCAGACGTCCTCGTCGTCGGCCTCCCGAGCCAGCGCCCGTCCGCGCCCCAGCACCCGCCACCGCCCGAGCCCCTGCCCCGTCCATTACCCAGCCTGGCGCCCTCGCCCGCCCCACCGTCGCCATCGTCGCCATCGCCGCCCCCACCGTCGTTGTGAGCCGCCCACGCCTGGCTCTGGTTTTTCATTTTATTAGTTTAATTAGTTTTTTTGTTCATATATATATATATATATATATATATATATATAATGTATATGTGTATGTATGTGGCTATATATGTGTATGTAGATGTTCAAAAAAATTCAGAGCATGTTTTTGTTCATATATGTATTTTTGTTCATATGTGTATTAATGTTTTCATATAAGCAAAAGATAGATTTTTAGAAAAGTTAGGTTTTTTTCTGTTCATAGATTTTTTTGGTGATATTAATTATTGTAGAATATGCAAATGTTTGTATATTCATATGAACAATGCATTAGGCAAAACCTTTGTTTTTTTGAAATTTTCTATTTGAATATTTTTTAAACAAGCAATACTAAAAGAATGAGAGGAAAAAGGAAAATAAGAAGAGGAAGAAAGGAGAAGAAGAGGAGAAATAAATAAGAAGAGGAAAAAGAAGAGGAGAAGAAGAAAGGAATAGAGGAGAAGAAGAAAAATAGAAATTTTCTATTTTCTTCTTCTTCTCTATTCCTTCTTCTTCTCTTTTTTCTTCTTTTTTTTCTTCCTTTTCCTTCCTTTCCTTTCTCTCGAGAAGAAGAAAAGAAGAGTAGAAGAAGAAGAAAGGAATAGAGGAGAAAGAAGAAACTTCAACACGAGGGGGTGCCGATACCCCTCCCCGATAACATTATTTTCCCATGTATATGTATGTCACGTCGTTGTCGATATAACCCCTCGAGATAACCCGACATGAGGCGGTCGATATATATACCCCTCTCGACCGTGATAACTTATACAACGGCAGCACCCCTCTCGGCCCTCTCGCTCGACAAAAACTCTGGGGACACCCAAACCCTAGAGAGAAAGCGATGTTGGTCTCCTACCCCCCGCCATGCCCCCGCCCGACAAATTAACTCTCTGAGGCCACCCTAATTAACCCTTGAAGCGTTGTGTCGAGGCGACCCAAACCCTAGAGAGTAAGCGATGTTGGTCTCCTACCCCCTTCCATTGCAGCGCCCCTACCCGACAAATTAACTCTCTCGAGGCCACCCAAACTAACATGATTCCTTATTGTGATTAGCTAGCTAGTTCTACGTATATATATATATATATATATCCATCTGTACCATGTTTGAATAATAATTGACATGTTGTAAATATTTGCGAAACTATGGAGCACTCAGGGCGAAGAAAGCAGCGATGTTGGGGCACATAATCGCACAAGGAAGTGATGAAGTTGCGTCATTTCTCAACGACAGCGGACTGGGTGAAGAAGAGGGCTATGTTCATGATGGCCCGACCCATTAATGCGGTACAAGAAGAGGACTATGTTCATGATGGCTCCGGTGACACAATGGAGGTACAAGCGAAGGAGACCGTCTTGTTGCTCCGGTGACCGAACCGAGTCCGCCAGGTATATATATATTAGTTAAGCCCGTGCTGACTAGTTAATTGATGCATCCATTGTTTTGGTATATGTACACATATTAATTACTCGCGTCTTTCTTCCTTATAATTTCTAGCCCTCCGGATCGAGCACAACCCGGTAAGGAGACGAGGCCCAAGAAAAGTTGAGCTCGGATGAAAAGTTTGAGATCATAGAAATCGCGCCCGACGGCGAACCGATTGAATCCATGCGGACAAGGAAGGCATTTTCTGCTCGGTCAAGGGTTCTTGTTAGGGACAAGATCCCGATCAGCATCCATCAATGGTATAAGCCTAAGGAGGAAGACCACGAGGTGTCTTATGTCAATGATATGCGTAAAGAAGATCTTTGGACCGAGATGAAGGCAAATTTCACCCTACCGCCGCGGAGGATCCGGAGAAGCCAGTTAAAGAGCAATTAATCAAGTCTTGTGCCCTTAAGAAGATGGCAACCCTAATGAGGAGGTGGAGGAAAGAGCTGAACCAGTTTGTCGAGAAAGATAAGACACCAGAATTCATCGGCAAATATGAGAAGATCAAAGATCACTGGCCCGCATTTGTGGCCCACAAGACATCGGAAAAGAGTAAGAAGATGTCGGCAACAAACAAGCAAAACGTTGCGAAGAAGAAGCTTCACCATCGCATGGGGTCAGGTGGCTACCTCAAAGCCCGGCCTAAGTGGTCCAAGGCTGAGCATGATCTGCTTGAAAAAGGATCGAACCGAGACAATGTCCTGGCCAAACCATTGCCGGACTTGGTTCTTCGGGGCTGGCGGAACCTTGGACCCTGTAACAGGGAAGTGCGAGTGGACGGACGAGCAACTGCAAATACCACTCGGAAGCTTGACACTATATCGATGCAGCGCAGCGACGCGTTCCTTCCAAGCGAGGAGAAGGACGAGCTCACAATGGCCCTTGGGAATCCGAGCACCTGGGCGGACTCGAGGCACGCCAGGCTCCCTTTCGTGGAAGGTTGGTTTTTCGGACGCAGGGTTACAAAACCCATGAGAGGAGGAAGAAACTGGAGCAGGACCAACTGCATGCGCGCACGAAAGGGTAATGGGGCTAGAGGAACGAGAAGAGGAACGAAGCAGCGGATCGCAGCAAGCGACCTGCGGAGCTTCCCCAAGCTACCCCGCCATCTCAGCAGAGAAGCAGCGTGGCTTCCAGCGAGCTGCTTCATCCGGAGCATGTTTTGACGGCTCTGCCGGCTATCCGTGGATGGTATCACGGAGTCTCAAAGTTGCCACATTATGGCGCGATGGATGACTTTGAAGGTCAAAGCGTGTTGGCCAAGTTTATCCTAGTGGACCCGGCACAACTTATCACTGCCACCGATTCCGAAGGATATGCTAAGGTGATGGTGGATGAAATAACGGAGGATTTGAGGACTTCCGCTTGACCACCCTCTTTGGTGAAGGGGCGACTAGGCTGGGTTCTGCTCAAGACTCCATGCCTATGGCGGAAGGAGCTCATCAACCTTCCGAATGGGCGCCTCCGCCTCCTCCGAAGTCAGGGCACTACGCCTCCACCGCCTCCTCCTCCCGTGAGTGACGATCAGGCACGCGTGGCGGCACTCCGCCTCCTTCTCCGGCGTGTGGAGGCACTCCGCCTCCTTCTCCGCTGCGCCGGGCGCCCAGCAGCCAGCCTCCTCCTTCTCCGCCTCGTCGGCAAGGGCGGAAGAGACCCGCCGCCCGCTCGTGCTCTGGCGCGTCTTAGTCCTTCTCCCCGCCTCGTAAGCAAGCAAAAAGACATCCGCTCCGTCTGCTCTGCGGCGTCTAGCAGTACAACCAAAGGCGGGAGGAAATATGATCTGGTCCTTCTCAAGACTCGGAGAAGTTACCGTCTGAGAGACCGAGGAGGAAAACGTGAAGATCGCGCGGACCAAGTGGATGACTGGTTTGCAGGGTTGAAAGCAAAGAGACGTCCACCTCGGAGGAGAAGGTAGATCCGGTGAAAGCGGCGCATTCTTGCTGCCCCGAGGAAACCACCCAAGTCTCCGCGAAAGGCAACTATGAGCGCATTATTGGAAGGCATTTGCGAAGCGGAGAGGTCGGGGCGTACTCAAAGTGATCAAAGAATGAAAGAACGGCGAGCTGGGAAACAAATTGCCCAGCTCGGCGAACAAGCGCAAGCAATCGTGCCCCCGCTCAAGGTGCTCGCTAGCGACATCGTCGATCCGAGGATGGTGCCGGTTATGGCAATCTGAAGATTACCTGCCCGACGATGTACATTATGATTTCTTGGAGGTGCAGATACAAAGCTACTGATGCGGGAAGCCTCTTGTCAAAGATGAAAGCTCTCTATCAACGATGATGCGAAGATTGCATGATTGGTACATGAAAACCTGCGAGAGTCCGAGGGAGGAGTACTTTGTATGTGAGAGTTAAAAGGAGCATGACCTCATTGGAATTGAACTGATGCCTATTCCATTTGAGGAGTTCTATCAGTTTTCAATCAATTGGCCTCGATAAAGCAACGGTCACCTGCTACTGTCGTAAGTAGTACTACTTCTATCATTAAGTCTCTCTATATAACTCAGCTCTTTCATTGCATGTATTTATATTTATCCTCACTATATTATGCAGATTGAAGATCGCGAATTGAAGAAAAGACAAGTGGGTTCCATTGGGTTCATTAACACATATCTCATAGATGCAAGCGAGGTTGAATTTCATGCCGAAAATACCGAGGCCAACTTGCTACAATCGTTGGTAATAAATGAACACAAGGATATAATACTCTTTCCTTACAACTTCAAGTGAGTGTTACTGTCTTGTGGCATATTCGGTTTCTCTTATTAGTCCAGGTTATAGTAATGCAATATTGATGAGTTATGCATGCATGCTTGGTACCACTATATTCTCCTAGAGATTAAGCTTGAGCAGGGAGTAGTAATCTTGTCTTAGACTCGAGACGAAAAGATCCCAAGGAGTATGCGGACATGACTGAAATGCTCGAGAAGTAAGTTAAATCGATCATTATCCACCATATCAGCAACTCTGTTCATTTCGATATCAAGTAATTGTTTTCTTTGTATGGCAAGGTTTGGAGAAAATTCACCAAAAAGCTCGGGACTGCGAAGAAGCTGCAATTTAGACACCAAAGTAAGTACTATAGTAGCATATTCCATGCATCTCCTAGTGATTCAAGCACTAGTTTCATCAATACCATTTAACATGCTTGCTAATTATCAGTTTGATTGACCTCTATTTCTTGTAAAGTGGTTGTGGCAGGAACAAGGGAATGATTTACGTGGATACTACATTTGCGTAGTCCATCCGCCACACGACCTGTGAGCGGGCTACTCGACAAACAATATGAAGTGCGTAAATAACAATATTCACAATTTTATTTTATTACCATCATTTGTGTTGAGTTTCATTCATTCATTCATATATATATATATATATATATATATATATATATATATATATATATATATATATATATATATATATATATATGTATTGACCCCTTCTTAAAATTAGATGTTTCGGATGCGGATGAACTACTAGCACCAGATCGCTGCGAGCAATTCAAGAGGAATTGGCGGTATTCTTTCTTGACCACGTGATCGCTGAAGACGGAGAATACTATGTGGACCACGCGTCCAGTATGTTAGGAGATTATTTTTGTAAAGATAATTATTGTATATATGTAGCCGGTAGTGTTGGATAGATATACGAGAACTTGTTGTTCGACCAATCTCTCGGAGAAGGAGAGTGGTCGATATCATCACTTCCCTCCGTATGCATATATGTTCATGACGATCTTCTGCTTCCTTCGTTTGCTTACTATCTAGCTAACGTGTCTAGCTAGTCCTCTCTATCGTATGTATAGTACGTAGCGTCGACCAAGCACGGACAAAAGATAGGACACTTCTCTCTATTAATTAGCTAGCTAACACAATATATGAAACACCTAAATTAACCCCTAAAACCTCCAACCCCCCCCCTTAAAAAACAAAACCCCAGCCCTTTGGAATCTTGACGTGGATGCCTTTTGGTCCCGGGTTTAACGCCCCGGATCCGATCGCCAGTGTCCGCCATTATTCACCGTCGTTGCCATGTCATTTTTCTTGCGTGTTGCATTTTATCATGTCATCATGTGCATTTCAATTTGCATACGTGTTCGTCTCATGCATCCGAGCATTTTCCCCGTTGTCCGTTTTGCATCCGGCACTCCTATGTCTCCCGGCGCCCCCTTTTGCCTCTTTTCGTGTGCGGGTGTTAAACGTTCTCGGAATGGACCGAGGTTTGTCGAGCGGCCTTGGTATAGCACCGGTAGACCGCCTGTCAAGTTTCGGGTCATTTGGAGGTCGTTTGATACTCCAACGGTTAACCGGGTAACCGCAAAAGAATCTTTTGTGTGCAGCCCAACACCCCTCCAAAGTGGCCCATTAACCCATCCAAACCCCCTCCATGCTCTTGGTCATTCGATCACGATCGTGTGGGCGAAAACCGCTCCCCATTTGGACTCTCCAGCTCCTCTACCTATATATATGTGCCCTCCCGAAATCTCGCGAGATCAAACCCTAGCAACTCCTCCCTCCGCCACGGACATGTCCGCTCCCTCGCGGACGCGCGTCAACCGCCGCCTCGGCCAATCCGGCGCTGCCACATCGCCTCGACAACGCCCGCCGCCGCAGCCCCAAAACCGCCATCGCGCCCGCCTGCCCGTCCCCGCCTGCCATGCCCGAGGCGCTTCGTCCTCCGCTCCTCGTCCCGAGCCAGAGGGCTCGTCCGCGCCCGACCGACCTCGCGGGCGCCGCCCGCTGCCGCCCGGCTCGGACCTCACCGGAGCCCCGTCGCCGGCGACCCCGCAGGCCGGATCCCGCCTCCTGCTCCTCCCTCCTTCCCCTGCCTCTCCTTTCTCTCTTCCCTCACGATCTCTCTCTCCTCTTGTGTACAAGGAGCTGCCCCTCCATGGCTGCGCATGGATCTCCGCGCCGGCCGCCCAAGCAGCCTCGTGCATGGAATGGGTTGCCCGTGTCCGATCTACCCATTCAGGGCCTCCCCGACGCCTACCGGAGCCCCATGCCGCCCCACCGTCGCCGTTGACTTCCACCGGAGTCGTCCTGTACGAGGAATGGAGCTCCCCCGATCTGGATCCCGTTTTCGCGCTGGTAGTTTTTCACCAAGTCCTCAGGATTTCTGCTTCATGTGTGCATCTTTGCCATGCCATAACTTCATGCATATAGCTCCGTTTTGAGTGTATGATATATCAAACTGTTCATATTGCGATGCTCTACATTTTGTTCCATTGTGCCATGTTCATTTGAGTTTATCTTGATGCCTGAATCTTCGTTGCAAGAGTGCTATATGATGTTAATCTGCTGAAACTGTTATAACTTGATGATTTGTCATTTTTGTTGCATTTGATGTGTGCATCTTATGAGCATGAGCCCTACATGAGTTGTGATCTATGTCATGCCATCTTTACAGGGGTGCTATCCATGTATTTTTGTGATTCCTGTAGTGAGTGCGTCAAGCTTGTTAAGTAGGGTACTTGCTATTGCTGTTTTGCATGTCTGAATCTGCTATATCATGATGCTATGTTAACCTGCTGCTACAAGTCATTCTATGCATAATCTGGAGATGTTCACTAAGGATGTTTTGTTCTACATATCATGATCTATCCATCCATGCCCCTGGTTGCATTTATAGCTTGTTGTAGCTTGTTGTAATCTTGCTCTCAAATTGCTAAATAATGTTGCTGTCAGCCTGTTAACATTAAGTTCAATGTTGCCATGATTGTTGTTAGTGATCCATGCACCCTATGAACTTGTTCTTGCCATGCTTAGCTTCATAAACATGTCTTCTTACTGTGAGTTTCCTTTCCATGCCATGTATTTCTCTGTGGTGAGTGGTTCAAGCTCACCAACATGCCTACTTATTGTTTTTCTTGCCATGTATGAATCTGTCATATAACTTGCTACGTTTACATGGGTGCCATCATATTTTCAGTGCCCTTTTGGCTCATGGTCAATAAAGGACTTTTGTTCTATGTAATTAGTAGATTCATGCCATGCCTTTGTTTGCCATGATAAGTTCCTGTAGCATGTTGTTTGATAGCTCTAAACTTTGCAACCTGATGTTATTTCTGCTAAGCCTGAAACTGTTATTATTTGCAATCTTGCCATGTCCTTTTGAGCATGTTCTAGTGATTTCTGGAGATAGCTCAGTGTTCATGTTTTGTCATGTTTTACCTGTACTTCATGCCTATGACTTTTGTTTTCACGTTGAGATGTTGTAGCATAGTGTTTTGATGCTTGCAATATGCCTAGTTGCTGATTTGGACAGATTGTTGTCATGACTTGTATAGGGTGTATGTGTTGAACCGTTGCTCCGTTTTGAGTGTGCTCTATATGAAACTTGCTTAGAATTGCATATAGTTTCATATTATCATGTTGCATCCTTGTTTTGAGGTGTTTGCTTGATGTTTGTATGCATTTTGTATCAATGCCATGCTTATCTTGTTTTGCTCATATCTTCTAGGCCGTAGCTCCGAATTAAATGAACTTTATATGTAACTTGACTAGAATTTCGTGTAGATCATCTTGGTGCATCTTAACTTGCTGTTTAACCACTTGAACTTAAGGTTTATTCAGATCTGGAACAATTTCGAAATTTGCATATGAGGACTTATCGGAATTGTTCTATGTTGTTTCCGGCCTCATTTAAACTTGCTTTGAGGTGTTGTTCTTGTTTGCATCATATTTTGCCATGAGTAGCTCCATGTAGCCTTGTCATGCATCATGCTTGTTGTGCATCATGCCTTGTTCATGTGTGGTGTGTTTACTATGTTGTGTGCTTCTCTCGATAGTTCCCGTTTCGTTGTGATCGTGAGGATTCGTTCGTCTACGCTTGGTTTGTCTTCGTGGCTTCATCTTCTTCATGGACTCGTTCTTCTTCCTTGCGGGATTTCAGGAAAGATGACCGTCACCTTGGATCTCATTACTATCATTGCTATGCTAGTTGCTTCATTCTATCGCTATGCTTTGCGCTACCTATTACCTGCTTATCAAGCCATCCCAATTGCCATGTCAGCCTCTAACCTTTTGCACCCTTCCTAGCAAACCGTTGTTTGGCTATGTTACCGCTTTGCTCAGCCCCTCTTATAGCGTTGCTAGTTGCAGGTGAAGTTGAAGATTGCTCCATGTTGGATTATGTTTTGTTGGGATATCACAATATATCTTATTTAATTAATGCATCTATATACTTGGTAAAGGGTGGAAGGCTCGGCCTTATGCCCTGGTGTTTTGTTCCACTTTGCCGCCCTAGTTTCCGTCATATCGGTATTATGTTCCCGGATTTTGCGTCCCTAACGCGGTCGGGTGATTTATGGGACCCCTTGACAGTTCACTTTGAATAAGACTCCTCCAAAGAAGGCCCAACATTGGTTTTACCATTTGCCTCACCACCACCTAAATTTCCCTTGGGAGTAATTAACCCAAGGGTAATCTTTATTCAGCCCCCGGGCCAATGCTTGTCTAAGTGTTGGTCCAAACTAGAGTGCTTTGCAGCGCCCTCAAGGAAACTTGGGGTTTGGTTTTAGTTATACGGACTGCTCATCCGGTCGTGGCTCGAGGCGAGATCTGTGCTGCTACTATCGTGGTGTAATCGGCCACGCCGGAGGTCTTGCTGGTCTTGTTTTATTACTGTCGAAATGTCTTGTAGCCGGATTCCAGACTGATCGGGTCTTCCCGGAGAAGGAATATCCTTCGTTGACGCGAGAGCTTATCATGGGCTAAGTTGGGACACCCTGCGCAGGTATAAACTTTCGAGAGCCGTGCATGGTTATGTGGCAGATGGGAATTTGTTAATACCGGTTGTAGTAAACTTGAAGCAAACTCTTCTAAAATACACCAACCGTGTGTATAACCGTGAGTGTCTCTTTTCGTGGTTGATCGAGAGGAGAACACGGTTTCGGGTTATGTCGGCGTAAGTAGGTGTTCGGATCACTTCTTGATCATTCTAGTTGACGACCGTTCCTTTGTTTCTCTTCTCGCTCTCATTTGCGTATGTTAGCCACCATATATGCTTAGCAGCTGCGCAACCTCGCCACTTTACCCTTCCTTTCCCATTAAGCTTTGCTAGTCTTGAAACCCATGGTAATGGGATTGCTGAGTCCTCGTGGCTCACAGATTACTACACCAACAGTTGCGGTACATGTTATGCGATGATCATGACGCGAGAGCGATGTTTGCTTGTTTTGGAGTTCTTCTTACGCTTCTTCTTGATCGGGGATAGGTTCGGGTTGGCAGCCTGGGCTAGCAGGGTGGATATTGTTTGAGCTTACATTTATGTTTCATCCGTAGTCGGATGTTGATCTTATATGTTGTTGATGTATTCTTGTGGAATTTGTGCATTATGTATGTATCCCCATCTATTATGTAATGTTGATGTAATGATATCCACCTTGCAAAAGCGTCTTCAAGATGCGCTTCTATCCTGGTGGGACCTTCGAGTTCCTTTTGGATAGGGTCGCATCTTGGGCGTGACACTGATTAGTGCTACTAATCGGGACCAAAGGCCCCCCTGCTCAGGCTCGGCGCTTTTCCGACCGCCACGTGAGTACCATCTGTCCCGGTTAGTGTTAGAACCGGGACTAAAGGGGAGGTATTAATAACGACCCATTAGTCGGTTCACGAACCGGACTAAAACTACTCTGAACCGGGACTAATAGGTGTTTTTCTACTAGTGCTTGAGGACTGTGAATCCTCCAGACGGTTAGGCGTTGCGTTCTGAGCATCCAAGAGTCATTATGGATCGCCGGTGAACGAAGTCTGTGAAGGTTTAGAAGTCTACCTTGAAGACTTACCAGAGTGATTGGGCGAGGACTGTGTGTCCTTAGCTCAAGGGGAATAAGGTGAAGACGCGGTCTTTTGAGTTGAATCTCAGCCTCCCTAACCAGACGTACAGTTGTCACAGCGACTGGAACTGGTCCAACAAATCCTATGTCTTTAACAAGTGACTGGTTCTATCCTCTCCCTTCCTTTACTTAGAGTTTGTCTTCGTGAAGTCATTGCCTATTTGTCATACCTGTTTGACTTCATTACTTGACTACTATCATTGGTTGGCTTCATACTATCTTCCATCCTGATCCTTACTACTAAGCTGCTATTAGTCTTTGTACTTTCACATTACTGTATACTTGACTATGGTTTGCTTGTTGTAGTCTATCTTCCGCTGCATATCAATTAGGTCAATTCTATTGTTTGTCTTCGAAACTTCCACGTTTAGAAGACTTTTATAAAAATCGCCTATTCCTCCCCCCCCCCTCTAGTCGATAACTAGCACTTTCAATTGGTATCAGAGCAAGGTACTCCCTTGTTCTGTGTGATTCGGTTTAACCACCTGGAGTTTTAGCTATGTCGACTGCAGGGATAATCAAAGTCTCCGCTGCTTGCCCCGTGTTCGATGGAACTGAATATCCCTACTGGAAGAATAAGATGTGCATGCATCTTGAAGCCATTGATGTCGACCTCTGGTATGTCGTCAAGAACGGCGTTCCCAAAACTGGTGAAGGTGTCACCCCTGCTGATGTCAAGAAGTTCATTCAACTGGACTCAACTGCCAAAAACATTATCTGTGGTCATCTGACCAAAGGACAATATGGTCGTGTGAGTGCTCTGGAAACGTCGAATCTAGTCTGGGACTGGCTATCCAAGGTCAACGAAGGCGTCTCAACCCAGAGAGATCAAAGGATCAGTGTTCTTCGCAACCTCTTCAACCGCTTCAAGAGAAACGACAATGAAAATGTCCAGCTCACGTTTGATCGTCTCACCGACATCACAAATGAGCTTCGTGCTCTCGGCGCCACCGAGATTACCAAGCATGAAATCGTCAAGACACTCTCGAGATCACTTGACAGCTCCTTTGACACCTTGCCCTCATGATACAAGAACGCCTCGACTTCAAGACACTCGATCCGTCGATATACTTGAGAGGCTCAACACACATGAGTTCCACTTTCTGAGAAAAGAGATATCTATGGTCCTAACTATGGACAAACTCGCGCTTTGAAGGCAAAAGTTGTTTCCTCACCTGAAGAAGAATCTGACTGCAGTTCTGATGATCCTGAAGACATTGGAAAGGAACTTGCTTTGCTTGTGAAGAAGTTCCAGAAGTTCACTAAGAAGAAGGGCTTCAGAAAGTCTTCACGATCTAGCTCAAGAAATGATGAAGCTTCCACTCATGACCACAAGAAGAGAACATGTCACAAGTGCAAGAAACCTGGACACTATATATCTGAGTGTCCACAGTGGGACAATGAGAAGAAGAAGAAGAAGAAGAAGAAGAAGAAGAAGAAGAAGAGCAAGGAATATGATTCTGATGACAAGAAGAAGAAGAAATCTTCAAAGTCTTCTTCCAAGTTTTCATCAAAGTCTTCATCTCATAAGAAGAGCTCATCTGGCAAGGTTCGTGCTTTTGTTGGCAAGGAAATGGATTCAGAGGAGGAGTCTGCTTCTGAGGAGGCGGAGGTGGAGTCTGGAGAGGAGTCCGACCCTGGTGTTGCAAGTCTGGCTCTAGCCATAGCCTATGTTGCCAAGTCCATCTTCAACAATGAAGACAATGACTTCCACACCACCGCTGAAGCTGATGACAAAGACGACCATGCTCCCACCTACTGCTTCATGGCACGTGGTGCCAAGGTAAAATCACGTGATGCTTACTTTCAAACATCAAGTGAAGATGACTCTGATTGTGAATCCAAGCCCAGCTACAGAACACTTGCTAAAATTGCAACTGAACAACAAAAAGCTATGGAACATACTCAAAAACTGTTAGACAAAAGCGATGACATGTTGGACGCGGAAATGACACATTCATAGTCCTTAGTTGAAGACATAAAAAATCTTCATGCTAAGTACCAAGAACTTGAAAGTCGTCATGAATCGCTCTCAACCACTCACGAAAAGCTCTCCTATGATTATCTTCAAAGGAAGCAAGAGCTTGAGAAATTGAGAGCGGCTCATGAAGATCTTCAAAAAGAGAATGAGTCACTTCGCGCTCAACAGATCAGTCCCGCTCAGGATGGATTTGAACCACCATTTTCTAAAATGCCTTGAGCGTGATATCGCTACCTCTGTTGCTGAATGTTCAACTGCTGCTACTATTGCATTGTCTTCAACTACTGATGTGGTAACTCACCCCTCTGCGGAGGATATCACTACTATTGCTGATGAAAATGCTAGGTTGAAGACATTGCTTGAAACAGGGATGTACAAAAGTTTGAAAGGACATCAAACACTTTGCGATGTCCTCAAAAAGGAGATTCTGAACCGAAACCCTAGGAAAGAGGGTGTTGGGTTCGAGAGGAAAATGAATGTTGATGGTTCCTCTCGAAGCCCTGGCGGTATCCCAAAACCACATGGGTTGCTGCAAAGGGACCTTCAGTGGATCCATCCACCTTATCTGGCTTTACCTGTGCTAATCCTATTGTCATTGATGAATCCTTTGATGCAAACTATAAACTGTTCAAAAATCAGAATGGTGAAGTGTTTGCCAGGTATATTGGTACTAATCGCAGGAATGGACCACCTATGAAGAAGATCCGGGTTCCCAAAAGTTGTCTTGAGAATCTTCCGATGAATGTGATCATGACACCACAGGATGAAGACAAACCCCTGATGTCGGTGTCAAAACCGGCGGATCTCGGGTAGGGGTCCCGAATCATATGTCTAGGCGGATGGTAACGGAGACAAGGGACACGATGTTTACCTGTGTTCGGGCCCTCTTGATGGAGGTAAAACCCTACGTCTGTTTGATTGATATTGATATTGTGGATGTTTACAAGAGTGGATCTACCACGAGATCAAGGAGGCTAAACCTAGAAGCTAGCCTATGGTATGATTGTAAGGGTTGTTGTGATTGTAGTCCCACGGACTAAAGCCATCCGGTTTATATAGACACCGGAGAGGGCTAGGGTTACATAGAGTCGGTTACAATGGTAGGAGATCTACATATCCAGACGCCAAGCTTGCCTTCCACGCCAAGGAAAGTCCCATCCGGACACGGGGTGAAGTCTTCAATCTTCATAGTCTTGGAGTCCGGTCGATGATGATAGTCCGGCCGATGATAGTCCGACCGATGATGGTAGTCCGGCAATCCGGACACCCCCTAATCCGGGACTCCTCGGTAGCCTCTCGAACCGGGCTTCAATGACGATAAGTCCAAAGATGCGTGTAGTCTTGGCGTTGCAAGGCGGGTTCTCCTTTAAGTTCCATGTACTTGCTGAACGATTATCCGGCTTCCTCATCAATGTTGTGCGTCTCGGCTTCCACGCCCAATAATGGACTTCTTCCACGTCGTCGTATGCGAATGTGAAAAGCAGGGTGTCTTTTTATGTTTTACCCCTAGTTGTGCGAACAATCTGCCTATAAGGAGGCAAGAATCCAGATCCAAATCACCATCTTCCTCTCGCAAATACTCATCGGAGCGCTTTCGACCAAGAATCCATTCCATCATGGACCGTCAACGCTCCTCTTCTCGCGCCCCAGCCCTTTGCCGGAGATTGGAGGAGATGCTCTGTCTCGCAACGAGCTGGTGAAGCTCCAAATGGGGGATATCTCCTCCGGCCTTCATGGTTCCGGTTCGAGCCGGGCTTGCCACCTACAAAGGTGGGAAGCAATCGAGGTTACCCTAATCCAAACAAAGGGGCGGGTATGCTTCGTACCCTATCTGATAAGGGGCTCGGTTTCTGTACATCCATTCCTCCGCGGGCTCACGGAGTTCTACTTGACTCAGCTCCATCACCTCACGCCCGCCTCAATCCTGCATATTATGGGTTACGTAGCTCTTCTTGAGCTTTTCACGGGCATCGAGCCCCACTTGGCGCTGTGGAAGAGGTTGTTGTTGGGAACGAGTAATTTCAAAAAATCCTACGCACACGCAAGATCATGGTGATGCATAGCAACGAGAGGAGAGTGTTGTTCACGCACCCTCGAGACCGAAGCGAAGCGATCACAACGTAGAGGAAGTAGTCGTGCGCTCTCCTCGCGATCCAACCGATCCCAAAGTGCCGTTACTCCGCACCTCCGAGTTCTTGGCACACGCTCAGCTCGGTGACGCCCTCGGACTCCGATCCAAAGAAAGCTCCGGGAGAGAGAGTTCCACAAGACGACGGGCGTGGACGATCTTGATGTTTTACCGACGCAGGCTTCGCCTAAGCACTGCTACAATTTGACCGAGGTGGAATATGGTGGAGGGGGCACCGCACACGGCTAAGGAACGATCTCAAGGATCAACTTTGTGTGTTCTAGGGTGCCCCCTGCCCCAGATATAAAGGAGCAAGGGGAGGGCCGGCCCTAGGAGGCGCTGGCCAGGAGGGGGGAGTCCTCCTCCTAGTGGGAGTAGGACTCCCTTTCCTAGTCCTACTAGGAAGAAGGAAGGGGAAGGAAAGAGAGGAGAGGGAGAGGAAGGGGCCGCCCCCCCTCCTGTCCAGTCGGACTCCTCATGGGGGCGCGCCACCTCCCCGGTGCAGCCCTCTCTCTCCTCTTGGCCCAATAAGGCCCATTACTTCCCGGGGGTTCGGTAACCCCTCCGCACTCCGGTTTTCTCCGGAAACTTCCGAACCTTTCCGTGTCCGAATATAGCCGTCCAATATATCAATATTTATGTCTCGATCATTTCGAGACTCCTCGTCATGTCCGTGATCACATCCGGACTCCTAACTCCTTGGTACATCAAAATACATAAACTCATAATATAACCGCCATGAAACCTTAAGCGTGCGGACCCTACGGTTCGAGAATAATGTAGACATGACCGAGACACATCTCGGTCAATAACCAATAGTGGGACCTGGATGCCCATATTGGCTCCTACATATTCTACGAAGATCTTTATCGGTCGACCGCATAACAACATACGTTGTTCCTTTGTCATCGGTATGTTACTTGCCCGAGATTCGATCGTCGGTATCCAATACCTAGTTCAATCTCACATCGGCAAGTCTCTTTACTCGCTTCCGTAATACACCATCTCACAGCTAACTCTTTAGTTGTAATGCTTGCAAGGCTTAGTGATGTGTATTACCGAGAGGGCCAGAGATACCTCTCCGACAATCGGAGTGACAAATCCTAATCTCGAAACGCCAACCCAACATCTGCCTTTGGAGACACCTGTAGTACTCCTTTATAATCACCCGATTCGCTGTGACGCTTTGGTAGTACCAAAGTGTTCCTCCGTAAACGGAGTTGCATAATCTCATAGTTATAGGAACATGTATAAGTCATGGATAAAAGCAATAGCAACATACTAAACGATCGGGTGCTAAGCTAATGGAATGGGTCATGTCAATCGATCATTCAACCAATGATGTGACCTTGTTAATCAAATGACAACTCCTTTGTCTATGGTTAGGAAACTCAACCATCTTTGATTAACAAGCTAGTCTAGTAGAGGCATACTAGTGACACTGCTTGTCTATGTATTCACACATGTATTATGTTTCCGGTTAATACATTTCTAGCATGAACAATAAACATTTATCATGATATAAGGAAATAAATAATAACTTTATTATTGCCTCTAGGGCATATTTCCTTCATCTCCCACTTGCACTAGAGTCAATAATCTAGATTACACAGAATGATTCTAACACCCATGGAGTCTTGGTGCTGATCATGTTTTGCTCGTGGAAGAGGCTTAGTCAACGGGTCTGCTACATTCAGATCCGTATGTATCTTGCAAATCTCTATGTCTCCCACCGACTAAGTCCGGATGGAATTGAAGCGCTCTTGATGTGTTTGGTTCTCTTTTGAAATCTGGATTCCTTTGCCAAAGCAATTGCTCCAAGATTGTCACAAAAGATTTTCATTGGACCCGATGCACTAGGTAAGACACCTAGATCGGATATGAACTCCTTCATCCGCACTCCTTCATTAGCTGCTTCCGCTGCTATGTATTCCGCTTCACATGTAGATCCCGCCACGACGCTTTGTTTAGAACTGCACCAACCGACAGCTCCTCCGCTTAGTGTAAATCGTATCCGGTTTGCGATTTAGAATCGTCCGGATCGGTGTCAAAGCTTGCATCAACGTAACTGTTTACGATGAGCTCTTTGTCACCTCCATATCTGAGAAACATATCCTTAGTCCTTTTCGTACTTCAGATGTTCTTGACCGATGTCCAAAGGATCCACTCTGGATTACTTTGGTACCTCCTCGCTAAGCTTATAGCAAGGCACACATCAGGTCTGGTACACAGCATTGCATACATGATAGAGCCTATGGCTGAGGCATAGGGAACATCTTTCATTTTCTCTCTATCTTCTGCGGTGGTCGGGCATTGAGTCTTACTCAACTTCACACCTTGTAACACAGGCAAGAACCCTTTCTTTGCTTGATCCATTTTGAACTTCTTCAAAATCTTGTCAAGGTATGTGCTTTGTGAAAGTCCAATTAAGCGTCTTGATCTATCTCTATAGATTTTGATGCCCAATATGTAAGCAGCTTCACCGAGGTCCTTCATCGAAAAACTCTTGTTCAAGTATCCCTTTATGCTATTCAGAATTCTATATCATTTCCGATTAGTAATATGTCATCTACATATAATATCGAAATGCTACAGAGCTCCCACTCACTTTCTTGTAAATACAGAGCTTCTCCAAAAGTCTCAGATAAACCCAAATGCTTTGATCACATTATCAAAGCGCTTATTCCAACTCCGAGATGCTTGCACCAGTCCATAAATGGATCGCTGGAGCTTGCACACTTTGTTAGCTCCTTTGGATCGATAAAACCTTCTGGTTGCATCATATACAACTCTTCTTCCGTAAATCCATTCAGAATGCAGTCTTTACATCCATTTGCCAAATTTCATAATCATAAAATGCGGCAATTGCTAACATGATTCGGACAGACTTAAGCATCGCCACGGGTGAGAAGGTCTCATCGTAGTCAATCCCTTGAACTTGTCGAAACCCTTTGCGATAAGTCGAGCTTTGTAGACAGTAATATTACCGTCGTCGGTCTTCTTCTTGAAGATCCACTTGTTTTCTATTGCTTGCCGACCCTCGGGCAAGTCAACCAAAGTCCACACTTTGTTTTCATACATGGATCCCATCTCAGATTTCATGGCCTCAAGCCATTTTGCGAATCTGGGCTCACCATCGCTTCTTCATAGTTCGTGGGTTCATCATGATCTAGTAGCATGACTTCCGAACAGGATTACCGTACCACTCAGTGCGGATCTTATTCGGTTGATCTACGAGGTTCTCAGAGTAACTTGATCTGAAGTTTCATGATCAACATCATCAACTTCCTCACTATTTGGTGTAGATGTCGCAGAAACTAGTTTCTGTGATAAACTACTTTCAAATAAGGGAGAAGGTACAATTACCTCATCAAGTTCTACTTTCCTCCCACTCACTTCTTTCGAGAGAAACTCCTTCTCTAGAAAGGATCCATTCTTAGCAACAAATGTCTTGCCTTCGGATCTGTGATAGAAGGTGTACCCAACTGTCTCCTTTGGGTATCCTATGAAGACACATTCTCGATTTAGGTTCGAGCTTATCAGGTTGAAGCTTTTTCACATAAGCATCGCATCCCCAAACTTTAAGAAACGACAACTTTGGTTTCTTGCTAAACCATAGTTCATAAGGTGTCGCCTCAACGGATTTTGACGGTGTTCTATTCACGTGAATGTGGCCGCCTCAAGAGCATAACCCCAAACGATAGCGGTAAATCTGTAAGAGACATCATAGATCGCACCATATCTAGTAAAGTGCGACACGACGCTCGGACACACCATTGCTTGTTGTGGTGTTCCGGTGGCGTGAGTTGCTAAACTATTCCGCATTGTTTCAAATGTAGACCAAACTCGTAACTCAAATATTCGCCTCCACGATCAGATCGTAGAAACTTTATTTTCTTATTACGATGATTTTCAACTTCACTCTGAAATTCTTTGAACTTTTCAAATGTTTCAGACTTATGTTTCATTAAGTAGATATACCCATATCTGCTTAAATCATCTGTGAAGGTGAGAAAATAACGATATCCGCCACGAGCCTCAACATTCATTGGACCACATACATCTGTATGTATGATTTCCAACAAATCTGTTGCTCTCTCCATAGTACCGAGAACGGGTTTTAGTCATCTTGCCCATGAGGCACGGTTCGCAAGTGCCAAGTGATTCATAATCAAGTGACTCCAAAAGTCCATCAAGATGGAGTTTCTTCATGCGCTTTATACCGATATGACCTAAACGGCAAGTGCCACAAATAAGTTGCACTATCATTATCAACTCTGCATCTTTTGGTTTCAACATTATGAATATGTGTATCACTACTATCGAGATTCATTAAAATAGACCACTCTTCAAGGGTGCATGACCATAAAAGATATTATTCATATAAATAGAACAACCATTATTCTCTAATTTAATGAATAACCGCCTCGCATCAAACAAGATCCAGATATAATGTTCATGCTCAACGCGGCACCAAATAACAATTATTTAGGTCTAAAACTAATCCCAAGGTAGATGTAGAGGTAGCGTGCCGATCGCGATCACATCGACTTTGGAACCATTTCCCACGCGCATCGTCACCTCGCCCTTTGCCGGTGTTCGCTAATCCGTAGTCCCTGTTTCGAGTTGCAAATATTAGCAATAGAACCAGATTCAAATACCCAGTGCTCTGCGAGCTCGTAAGGTACACATCAATAACATGTATATCACATATACCTTTGTTCACCTTGCCATCCTTCTTATCCGCCAAATACTTGGGGCAGTTCCGCTTCCAAAGGACCAGTCGCTTGCGGTGAGAAGCACTCAGCCAGGTTTAGGTCCAGACTTGGGTTTCTTCTCTTGAGCAACAACTTGTTTGCTGTTCTTCTTGAAGTTCCCTCTTCTTCCCTTTGCCTTTCTTCTTGAAACTAGTGGTCTTATTGACCATCAACACTTGATGCTCCTTCTTGATTTCTACCTCCGCAGCCTTTAGCATTGCGTAAGAGCTCGAGCATAGTCTTTACTAACCCTTGCATATTATAGTTCATCACGAAGCCTTTGTAGCTTGGTGGCGGTGATTGAAGAATTCTGTCAATGACACAATCATCCGGAAGATCAACTCCCAGCTTGAGTCAAGTGATTGTAATACCCGCACATTACGAGTATGTGCTCACCGATGACCCATTCTCCTCCATCTTGCAGCTATAGAACTTATTGGAGACTTCATATCTCTCAATCCGGGCATTCTGTTGAAATATCAACTTCAACTCCTGGAACATCTCATATGCTCCATGACGCTCAAAACGCCGTTGAAGACCCGGTTCTAAGCCGTAAAGCATGGCACACTGAACTATAGAGTAGTCATCAGCTTTGCTCGCGAGACGTTCTTAACGCCGCCGGTTACATCAAGAAGAGGCTGCACCTAGCGGTGCATCCAGACGTAACTCTTACAGGCAGCAATGAGGATAATCCTCAGATTACGGACCCAGTCCGTAATTGCTACCATCATCTTTCAACTTTGCTTTCTCAAGGAACGATTAAAATTCAACGGAACAACAAAGACGAGCCATCTATCTATAAAATGACAAAGACAAGCAAGATACTATCAGTACTAAGTTCATGATAAATTTAAGTTCAATTAATCATATTACTTAAGAACTCCCACTTAGACAGACATCTCTAGTCATCTAAGTGATCACGTGATCCAAATCAACTAAACCATAACCGATCATCACGTGAGATGGAGTAGTTTTCAATGGTGAACATCTTATGTTGATCATATCTACTATATGATTCACGCCGACCTTCGGTCTCCGTGTTCCGAGGCCATATCTGCATATGCTAGGCTCGCCAAGTATAACCTGAGTATTCTGCGTGTGCAAAACTGGCTTGCACCCGCTGTAGATGGACGAGAGCTTATCACACCCGTCATCACGTGGTGTCTCGGCACGATTTAACTTTGGCAACGGTGCATACTCGGGAGAACACTACTTGATAATTTTAGTGAGAGATCATCTTAAAATGCTACCGTCAATCAAAGCAAAATAAGATGCATAAAAGATAAACATCACATGCAATCAATATAAGTGATATGATATGGCCATCATCATCTTGTGCTTGTGATCTCCATCTCAAGCACCGTCGTGATCACCATCGCCACCAGCGCGACACCTTGATCTCCATCGTAGCATCGTTGTCGCTTCGCCATCTATTGCTTCTACGACTATCGCTACCGCTTAGTGATAAAGTAAAGCAATTACAGTATGCTTGCATTTCATACAATAAAGTGACAACCATATGGCTCCAGCCATTGTCGATAACTTCGTTACAAAACATGATCATCTCATACAATAAAATATAGCATCATGTCTTGACCATATCACATCACAACATGCCCTGCAAAAACAAGTTAGACGCCCTCTACTTTGTTGTTGCAAATTTTACGTGGCTGCTATGGGCTTAAGCAAGAACCAATCTCACCCACGCATCAAAACCACAACGATATTTCACAAATAGACTCCGTTTAACCTTCTCAAGGACCGGGCGAGCCACACTCGGTTCAACTAAAGTGAGAGAGACAGACACCCGCCAGCCACCTTTAAGCACGAGTGCTCAGAACGGTGAAACCAGTCTCGCGTAAGCGTCACGCGTAATGTCGGTCCGGCCGCTTCATCTCACAATACCGCTGAACCAAAGTATGACATGCTGGTAGGCAGATGACTTGTATCGCCCACAACTCACTTGTGTTCTACTCGCAAAACATCAAACCATAAAACCTAGGCTCGGATGCCACTGTTGGGGAACGAGTAATTTCAAAAATTTCCTACGCACACGCAAGATCATGGTGATGCATAGCAACGAGGGGGAGAGTGTTGTCTACGCACCCTCGAGACCAAGCGGAAGCGATCACAACGTAGAGGAAGTAGTCGACGCTCTCCTCGCGATCCAACCGATCCCAAAGCCGCACTCCGGCACCTCCGAGTTCTTGGCACACGCTCAGCTCGGTGACGCCCTCGGACTCCGATCCAGCAAAGCTCCGGGAGAGAGTTCCGTCGACGACGACGGCGTGGACGATCTTGATGTTTTACCGACGCAGGCTTCGCCAAGCACTGCTACAATTTGACCGAGGTGGAATATGGTGGAGGGGGCACCGCACACAGCTAAGGAACGATCTCAAGGATCAACTTTGTGTTCTAGGGTGCCCCCTACCCCGTGATATAAAGGAGCAAGGGGAGGCCGGCCGCCCTAGGAGGCGCTGGCCAGGAGGGGGAGTCCTCCTCCTAGTGGGAGTAGGACTCCCTTTCCTAGTCCTACTAGGAAGAAGGAAGGGGAAGGAAAGAGAGGGAGAGGAGGAAAGGGGGCCGCCCCCCTTGTCCACCCGGACTCCTCATGGGGGCGCCACCTCCTGGTGCAGCCCTCTCTCTCCTCTTGGCCCAATAAGGCCCATTACTTCCCGGGGTTCCGTAACCCCTCCCACTCCGGTTTTCTCCGAAACTTCCGAACCTTTCCGTGTCCGAATATAGCCGTCCAATATATCAATCTTTATGTCTCGATCATTTCGAGACTCTCGTCATGTCCGTGATCACATCCGGACTCAACTCCTTCGTACATCAAAATACATAAACTCATAATATAACAACCATCAAACCTTAAGCGTGCGGACCCTACGGTTCGAGAATAATGTAGACATGACCGAGACACATCTCCGGTCAATAACCAATAGCGGACCTGGATGCCCATATTGGCTCCTACATATTCTACGAAGATCTTTATCGGTCGACCGCATAACAACATACGTTGTTCCTTTGTCATCGGTATGTTACTTGCCCGAGATTCGATCGCTCGGTATCCAATACCTAGTTCAATCTCACATCGGCAAGTCTCTTTACTCCTTTACGTAATACACCATCTCACAGCTAACTCTTTAGTTGTAATGCTTGCAAGGCTTAGTGATGTGTATTACCGAGAGGGCCAGAGATACCTCTCCGACAATCGGAGTGACAAATCCTAATCTCAAATACGCCAACCCAACATCTGCCTTTGGAGACACCTGTAGTACTCCTTTATAATCACCCAGCATCGCTGTGACGCTTGGTAGTACCCAAAGTGTTCCTCCGTAAACGGAGTTGCATAATCTCATAGTTATAGGAACATGTATAAGTCATGGATAAAAGCAATAGCAACATACTAAACGATCGGGTGCTAAGCTAATGGAATGGGTCATGTCAATCAGATCATTCAACCATCGATGTGACCTTGTTAATCAAATGACAACTCCTTTGTCTATGGTTAGGAAACTCAACCATCTTTGATTAACAAGCTAGTCTAGTAGAGGCATACTAGTGACACTGCTTGTCTATGTATTCACACATGTATTATGTTTCCGGTTAATACATTTCTAGCATGAACAATAAACATTTATCATGATATAAGGAAATAAATAATAACTTTATTATTGCCTCTAGGGCATATTTCCTTCATTTGTTTTGCTTTGTACCCGCTCTCACGAGGGGTCCATATATCAAGTGGGCGGCGCCAATATGGCGATTGTCGGGACCGGATATCCATCCGAACCCCTAAGAAGGCGCTCAAGACCGGACTTCGAATGGTTTTATATAGAAGACGCCCGCTGCCGACCCTGTTCGGATCGGCCCCGGAGTTCAGCAATGCTCCTCTGAAGAAACGCCTTAGTTGGCATCCGCGAGCCCCGATCGAGGAAGACAAGAGCGCCCATTATCCGATGGGCCAAATAAGGTTATCGCCCATGCCCGGTTGACCATGATTGAGTCATGGCAACATGCATTACGCAGGGGTGCAGCCACTACAATACAGGCCACCCCATGTGGGATTTCAACGGGAGGACGATGCCACCCGCCATGGCTGCAAAGGGCCGAATCGGCCAAGATCCGTGACGATCTTGTCCGCCTGTATAAGGGGAGAAGGAGGATTTCTTCGGATGAACCCGTTAAATGGGTTTTCCATGAACAATCCTCGCCTTGGGTGTTTAACACTCAGCGTGTCCGACCTGCGCCTTCAAACTTAAGTTTCTTACATTGTGTTCTTTCTTCGACGCAGAACTGCGCCGGACTGTGGAGGGAATGTTGAGTCCGCCCGCAGCCCGAGGACCCAGAGATCCTGGATCCGCCCAAGAGGATCCGACATAAAGGTGGAGCTAATCGACGGGTGTTCCACCAGCTTAGCATGGATAACGCTTAGTCGCCATCACGGCAGATTATCCCGGACTATATCCGCTTCCTGTAATTGCGGCCAAGCCCGATACCGCTATTCCTTCCTTGCTTATTTCTGACCACCGATATGATGGTGCTGTGCAAGAGGCTCCCTAGGGTGAGAAGCCGAGCTCATGGTGGCTGACCAACAAGGGCCGCCTGGACCAAGAGGCGGAAGAGGAGCGCGCGCGGACCAAACGTCCGCCGCAAAGGTGTAGCTCACAATTCATTATCTTTAGAGCAACGCCCTAGGAAGCGCTTTGAGTGCTCATGACTTTTATAGGAAAAAGCGCCCGCCGGATCATGGCGTGGAAGTTGTCAATCCAACCTCTACTACCGGGCTCCCGCACCTGGTCGAGGGGGAGGAGAACGCAGGCGCGAGCCGGACGTTCCTCCGACGGAGGATGCCGAAGACTGTCCGCCACCAAGTCCGAGGTGGAGAGTGCCATGAATCACAGCGCCACGGACAGTATTTCGTGACGCGTGCTTCTCCCCGAGGCGTTGAATGCCTTTAACACGGGGACGCGCACCTTCGTGCTGCTCAAGATAGTTTTACCAGAGCCACGGAGCAGTATGTAAAAGACATACGGGCAAGAGAATTTGATAGTTATATATGCTAGTAGCCCCCGAGACTTAAAGTAGTTATATTAACTGATTTAAGGATCATATGAAACGTAGGGTCTTACCGAGAAGAATACCCGACTGTCTCAGGAGTTGCAAGAGTGCAAGGCCCAACTTGAGGCCGATTTTCGGCGCAGGAGGAAACGCAAGGACCTCTCCCGTAACGCATTATTTTAGAAAGATAAGTAGGTTGGGCGCTATGCAAGTCTAAAAGCGACATTGCAGTGCTGCGGACAAGAGCCGGACAGTAAGAACTTCGCGCCAACTAAAGGTCGGCGAGAGGGTGCTTGATAAGGTGCAGATGAAAGGAACAAGCTCCAGATGCCCATGCCCAGCTTGGAGAAGAGCCGAAGGCGCTCGGGCGAGCTGTCGGGTTCCGCTATGGAGAATCAACGGCTTCGTCGCGCATATATAGTAGTGCTTGAGCGAACTCCTTTGAAAAGAAGAGTTCAAGGGGAAGTCAATTTGATGTAATATATCTCGAGGTATGCTCACAGGTCGCCTCATGGAGGAGATTCCCGTAATAACGGGTGATCAACTTCCCGAATTGTTGCAACCGATCGAACGAGTTCGCAGGCTATGAGCGGCGCCATCCAGCGTTATGGCCAGCCTTCCGCACTGCCGAGGGTCTTGGGAGCTTATGGAGAAGCTGCAGGAGGCGGCAGCGCTCCATGTATGGAAGATTTCGCCTGCCGCCAAGGTGCCGTGGAGGCCTCGGGCCATGGTAAAGACGCTGCACAAGAAGGCGGATCCCAACCACATGGTCAAGTCGGACCTATGGGGCCTGGCGGGAAGGAGATCCTCGTGAGTTTAGTATACGCCAAGTGGAGTTGGTCATAAAATTTTCCCAACAGGACTGTAAATTAGACAACCTCGTTAGACGGATTGAGGAAGAATACAATCACCGATTTGACAATGTATTATAAAATGACATACAAAATGCCTTCTAGCCGGATTGTAGATCGCTTGTCTTTGCCGACCTTTTCGCTTCGACCACGGGACCCTAGAGTCCGGAGTGTGTCCGAATACCTTCTCGGTTATGAAACAACCGGGTATGCATGGAGACCAGCGAGGGGTCATCGTGCTTTATCGCATAAGTGCCCAACTAGTTATGTTATATTACATGGTTAGTAAGAAACATCTTCCAGGAGAATAGTTCCGTTATGGGTTCCTTTCTCATGGGGTGGTATGCCCTAAAGTGCATGTCCGGATCGCGAAAAAGCAGTAAAACATCCGGGGCAGGTAAATAAGTGGATAAAAATCATCTTTTAAGTCACCGACCGAATATTCCCTTAAGAACGCTTAGCTTTCGCTTCACCCACCGAGGTACACATCCGCTGACCCGCAAGAATAATCGCAGAGGTGCTCCTTTACCTCCTAGCCGAACAATCGGGAACGAGGGTAAGCACAGAGCCAGCAACCCAGCTTGGCCAAAACTTAAGTCATATCGATGCATATAATGGTGAATAAAAGGTGAATGTGGAGGCTTGACACATGTGTTGGGCATGAAGCCCAGATAATTAAGCTTCGTAAAGAAGCCCCTGTATAATGAGTGCGGGTAGCACATCAATTGTGCGCGAACGTTGCGCGGGTAAAGCCCTTTAAGGCTTGGATGAATAGGGTTGAGAAGAAAAGATAAACAAAAGGCAGCTGAAAATAATATAAAAAAATTGGACGGGGAAGGGACGAACTCTTAGTCCGGCGCTACGATAGAATCGCCGGAGGCGGGCTGCGCTCCATGGGTTCGCTCGAGTCGGTTATCCGATGCATTTCAGAGACGGTACGCTCCGCCGGTCAGACTTGATCGATGATGAAGGGGCCTTCCCATTTGGGCTTGAGCTTGTCCTTTTTCTTGTCCGCAGCGAGAACCAGTTCGCCAACATTGTAAGTCTTGGCCCGCATTTCTCTGCTTTGGTATCTTCGAGCCTGCTGTTGATAGAATGCGGAACGAGCCTTGGCGACCTCGCGCTTTCCTCCAATGTGTCCAAGCTGTCCCGCCGATCCAGCTCGGCTTTTTTTCTTCGCATATGCGCACTCGAGGTGAGTCATGAATGATGTCGCAGGCAAAACTGCTTCGCACCGTATACCATAAAAATGGTGTGAATCCGTAGTACGGTTAGGTGTTGTCCGCAGCCCCCAGAGTAGTACGGAGTTGAGCTCCTCTACCCAAAGGAGTGTCGATTTCGTAAGGGACCGCACTAGTCCGGGTTTGATGCCGCCATTATTAGACCATTTGCTCGCTCCACTTGACCGCTTGTTTGAGGATGATAGATCAAGCGTAATCGAGCTTGATGCCCATATTTTTGCACCATGATTTAACCTCATCGGCGGTGAAGTTCGTGCCGTTATCGGTAATGATGTCTGTGGGGACACCATAACGTGTACTACCCGGATATAAAGTCTATCACTGGTCCGGACTCGCCGTTTTAACTGGCTTGGACTCTATCCATTTGGTGAATTTATCTACCATGACCAATAGGTACCTTTGCTTGTGGGTTCCCCTTTAAGTGGTCCAACCATGTCAAGCCCCCATACCGCTAACGGCCAGGTAATGGGTATAGTTTTGAGGGCGGTGGGTGGCATATGGCTCGATTAGCTAAGAGTCGACAACCGACGATCTTTGGACTAGGTCCTGTAGATCCGCTCGGGCCGCGGGCCAAGAAAACTGCACGGAATGCCTTTCCTACAAGGTCCCGAGCTGCGGCGTGGTGTCCGCCTAGTCCGCATGAATTTCAGCCAGAGGTTCCGCCTTCCTCTTCGGAGATACACCTTTGAAGGACTCCTGTTGTGCTTTTCTTATAAAGTTCTCCTCATAGACCTTGTATGCTTTAGATCACGGACAATGCATGCGAGCCTCATTTTGGTCTTCGGAAGCTCCTTTAAGCAAGTAGGCGAGGAATGGTTCCGCCCATGGGGCAATTACTGCCATTATGTCGTGGGCGGATGGTGTTATGTCGTCGGCTGAAACGCCGTTTGGCGGCTTGTTCCGGTTTGTTAGTTCCGACTCTCTTCCCATAATACGGATGGCTTGAAGAGCCGCTCCAGAAGATATTAGGAGGGACAGCATCGCTTACGCCAATGCGTACAAGACGTCGGCCGCTTGGTTATTATCCCGTGACGGATGGAATTCAAGTCCTTCAACCGGCTGACATTTTGAGGACAGCGCTATGATATGCTACCATTTTTGGATCTTTGGCCAAAGTCTCCGCACTGGGATATTGCGAGGTTTGAATCCTCGCGCACCTCTAGGCGTTGAATGCCCATGGAGATTGCCATCCGGAGACCATGTAAAGAGCCAAGAGCCTCAGATTCGCCATGCGTTGTTGGAGTCCGTACATTATCTCAAGCACGATTGGACTGTGTCCCGGTCGGGGACATCAATACGACACCAGCCCCCAATCCGCTAACATTTTGGAGTTGTCCGGGCGCATAATCCAATTGGAGTATGCGCCGATTCTTTAGGGAGTTCGGCTGTCCATTCAGCGACAAAGTCAGCCAATACTTGTGACTTTGTAGCTCACGAGGTTTGTAAGATATATCAAATGGTAAGAGCTCAATGGCCATTTTGCAATCCTGCCCGTCGATCGCGGTTGTTTATAATATCGCTAAGTGGTACTTCAGAGGCCATCGTTATCGAACACTCTTGAAAGTAGTGTCGAGCTTCCGGATGCCATGAACACCGCGTATGCTATCTTCCGATAGTGCGGTAACGGACTTGCAGGGGTTAACACAAGAGATACGAGTATACTGGTTTTTGAAGAGGGAATTTATGCCCTTCTTTTCTCGCTCGACGACGAGTACTCGCGCTTACAACATGATGTGTAGCTGCGATGTATAACAACATTGGTTCGCCCAGGTTGGGCGCAGCCAGACCGGATTTGTTGCCAATATGGCCTTTATTTCTTCGAGTCCGGTGGTGGCAGATCCGCCCACTGGTGTTCGTGCGCCTAAGGAGGCGATAGAGGGTAATGCCTTTTCTCCTAGATCGGAGATGAAGCGCTTAGAGCCGCCACGCATCCAAATAATTTTTGTATTTGCTTGAGGTCTTTGGGGTATCTAGCTGTGACAGAGCTCGGATCTTGGCTGGGTTTGCTTCAATTCCTCTACCGGATACGATGAAGCCCAGCAGTTTTTCGGCCGGGTACGCCAAAACACATTTTTCCGGATTCAGCTTGATGTCATATGCTCCGAGGTTGTCGAATGTGAGCCTCAAGTCGCCTACTAGAGTTTCCACGCAGTTTAGTTTTGACGACTACGCCGCTCACGTATGCCTCTACTGTTTTGCCGATCCGTAGCCGACATGTCCAATCATGCGCTGATATGTTGCGCCGCGCTTTTAAGTCCAAAGGGCATCGTGTTGAAGCGTAATGGTCCATATGGAGTAATGAATGAAGTTGCGGCTTGATCCGCTTCGCCATCTTGATTTGATGATAGCCGAGAAGGCCCAGAAGCACAATGAATCGTGTTCGCAGCGGGCATCGGCGATTTGGTCGATGCGGGGAGGGGAAGGATCCTTTGGGCAGGCTTTATTTAGGTCTTTGAAATCGACACATAGGTGCCAGGATTTGTCCTTCTTGGTACCATTACCAGATTTGCTAGCCAATCCGGATGTTTGATGTCTCGATGAATCCGCTTCCAATAGTTTGGCTAGCTCCTCTCCCATTGCCTCGCCTTTTTGGTTCGAAAATCGTCAAGAGCCTGTTTGATCGGCTTGAATCCTTTTAGGATATTTAGGCTGTGCTCGCCAATGACGGGGATTCCCGGCATGTCTCAAGGGTGCCAGCAAAGATGTCCCAGCTTTTCTTGTAGAAATTTCGAGTGCGGCGCCTACATCGGGTTTAATTGTGCCCCGATGGAGGCCGCTTTGCAGGTCCGCTGGGTGGACTTGGAATTTGACTATTTCATCCGCTGGTTTAAAAGAGGTGGACTTGGATCTTTTATCAAGTATCACATCGCCCCTGTTCACCGTGGAGCGATCGCGTAAGTTCCTCGGCCGCTAGGGCTTTGGATAGTGCCTCGAGGGCTAGTGCGTCTGTCTTATTTTCGGCGCTGAGTGCTATGTTCGGATCACTAGCGAGAGTGATAATCTGCTGGGACCAGCATTTTAAGCTTCATGTACCCATAATGGGGTATAGCTTGAAAATTGTGAATGCCTCTCGCCCTAATAAAGCATGATATCCGCTGCTGAATGGAGCCACTTGAAATGTGACCTCCTCGACCTGTAATTGTTCCGGGCGAAATAATACTACGCCCAGCGTGATTTTTCCTGCAAAGATGCTTCCCGGCCGGGATTATTCCTCTAAAGGTTGTGCTGCTTCGCCAATGCGGTTCCATCTATTTCCATTTTTCGGAGGGTTTCATAGATGAGGTTTAGTCCGCTGCCACCATCCATGAGTACCTTAGTAAGGCGAAAGCCGCCTACTATCGGGCCGAGGACCAATGCGGCCGGTGCTCGGGCAGTTCGAATTTAGGTTCGCATTGGCATTGAAGGTGATAGCCATGTCGCCCATGGATTTATTGTTGCTACTTGGTAGACTTCGCAAGGTTATGGAGTTGTCGCTTTCGCATGTTATTGGATGCGAAAGTCTCAAGACTGCTGACACCGTGCATCGGTGTTGCCGGGCTGGGATTCTCGAAGCTAGAAGCTCTTTCGCCACTTTTGGCCACCTGCCGTAGTATCCAACATGCTCAAGGCTATGAGTTGGAGTGGCGCCTCAGGCTATGAATTTTGCAGGTCCGCTTAGCCAGCCCTCCAAGACGGTTCCGCACTTTTAGGGGTTTTGGTTTTTGGTATTCAACCTGTGTGCTTGATGATGATGCACCCTTTGGTTCCGGACTAGGGATGTATTCGGGCCGGATTATCCCAAAATTTACTTTCGGTTTTCCAGCGCCTCCATTGCACAAGATTTTTGTACGATGGTCACCAAGTCAGCAAAGCGTGTAATGTCGCAGCGATTTATGGCGCTTAGGATTCCCTTGTCCGTGCAATTATTGCGTAAGACCGAGATTATGCTTTCCTCTCGGCATTCTTTATCCCGTCCATAACCGTGGAGGAATCGCCCAAGAGTGATGTATCGCTCGGCGGGCTCTTGCCGAATTAGATTTAGATCGATATGTCCGGGCGGGTGGGTGGAACTAAGTCCGAACCCTACCCATCTCAAGGCTCAAGGCCGAGAAGTTTCCAATTTTGAAGCTTGATTTCGGACGTTGTCCAACGAAGTCCGTCCGATGCCCGACCTTAAGTTCAGCGCTTGATCGAAGCCCGCCCCTCCGCTGGAATCCGCATGGGGGTTCGGGATCCGGACATGACTAGTTTTCAATACAGAGAGGCGCCGCCACATTGTTCCTCTACCACCGCAACGCAGGGTGACCCGGGAGAGTTAATTTCACGATCGGTTTTAAGCCCAATCTGATCGTAGTCCGTAGCGACTCCTGTGGCGGCGATGCGATCCAAGAGCTCGCTACTTGACGAGAGCTCTATTGATCCAGCCGCCGGCGAATTCCGAGCTGACGTGAAAATTGCTTTTGACGACTTGAGAGGTCGTTGTCGAGCGATGGCCGGACAGCGGTCATAAGAAACCACCTAGCCGGATAGTTTGGCCGGTGGCCAAGGCCTTTGGAGAAAATACCGCCCTTGAAGAAGGGAGGAGGCATCCTTCCTATCGGTGACGGCACGCAGGAACTCTCAATGAAAGCACCAATGTCGGTGTCAAACCGCGGATCTCGGTAGGGGGTCCCGAATCTGTGCGCCTAGGTGGATGGTAACAGAGACAAGGGACACGATGTTTACCTGTGTTCGGCCCTCTTGATGGAGGTAAAACCCACGCCCCGCTTGATTGATATTGATATTGTGGATGTTTACAAGAGTGGATCTACCACGAGATCAAGGAGGCTAAACCCTAGAAGCTAGCCTATGGTATAGTTGTAAGGGTTGTTAGATTGTAGTCCCACGGACTAAAGCCATCCGGTTTATATAGACACCGGAGAGGGCTAGGGTTACATAGAGTCGGTTACAATGGTAGGAGATCTACATATCCAGATCGCCAAGCTTGCCTTCCACGCCAAGGAAAGTCCCATCCGACACGGGTGAAGTCTTCAATCTTCATAGTCTTGGAGTCCGGCCGATGATGATAGTCCGCCGATGATAGTCCGCCGATGATGGTAGTCCAGCAATCCGACACCCCTAATCCGGGACTCCTCACTGCACTCTAAGGCATCATATGGTCCAAAGGCTTCAAACAGACAGAGGACTCACCTGAGTCACCCTAACACCAATGTTTTGCAGGGAAACCGTACTCAAATTTATGAATATGAGCGTGTGTCTTCAAACCGCTATGTTCATAGAACAAAGAACTTTTCTGCTTATTCATATGAGTATCATTCATCTCCTGCAAGGCTATTTGCTAGGGCTCCAAAGTCAAGTTCTCGATGCTGCACTTAGACTCATTGTTTCTAAGCCACCCTCAAGATGTGGGTGGTTAAGAAGAGTTAACTTTCTTTTGCAGGAAGGGTCTCCACCAAAATCAAAGGCGCCTCGATGATATTGTCGGGGACCTAAAACATCTTGTAGGGCGCAAGATCAAATGCCCAAATGGTCTCACTATGTATTTTGTTCCTGAATTGTTTGCCATTCATCCTATCAGTCCTAATCTTGATCTCGAGCTTCAATAATCCTCTTGCTCATCAAATGTTTATGCTTCACAATACTCTTGGTGAAGCCTATCCCCTAACTGCATCAGAGGGTATGACACCTCATGCTTTAGAATGGATTATGGACAGCGGATGCATTAATCATATGATCGGTGATCAAGTCTTCTCATGGACTCAACCTTACGCCCATCGCACAAGAGTCACATCACATTTGTTGACACCGGTAAAAGCAAGGTATTGGGTCTAGGTAGAGTTGCAATCTCAAAGGATCAACACATGGATAAAGTGATGCTTGTTGAATCCCTTGGTTTCAACTTAATGTCTGTCTCAATGCTTTGTGACTTGAACATGATTGTGCTATTCGGAAAATATCGGTTACTTGTACTAATGGAATCTGAAAAGTCTCTAGTCTTTGAAGGGTATCGGAAAGATGATCTATACATGGTAGATTTCTCAAGAGGTCCACAGCTTGCCTTATGTCTTCCGCAAAAGCTTCGCACGTCGGCTCGCATCGGAGGTCAGGCATGTCGGCATGAGGAACTTACACACACTCGCCAAGAAGAAGCATGTCATAGGCATCGAGGGTGTCAAGTTCAAGAAGGATCATTTGTGTGGTGCTCAAGGTCGGAAAGATGACTAGGCAAAGCACCCGTCAAGACAATCATGACGACATCTCAACCCTTCGAGCTGTTACACATGACCTTATTTGGCCCTACTCACTACTCTACCCTCACAACAATTGCTTGTCTCTATGGCTTCGTCATTGTTGATGACTACTCAAGATATACATGGGTGCACATAATTCTCTACAAGACTGAAGTACAATATGTCTTCAGACGCTTCGCCAATCGAGCCATGACCAATTATGGCGTCAAGATCAAGCATATCAGAAGTGACAACGGCGCTGAGTTCAAGAACACCGGACTTGATCTCTATCTCGATACAATGGGAATCACTCATGAGTTCTCTCGCCCATACACACCTCAAAAAATGGCATCAGAGAGCGCAAGAACAACCTCATTGAGATGGCTCAACAATGCTCGACGAGTACAAGACACCAAGAAAGTTCTCGCCCAAGCTATTGATACAAAGATGTCACGCCATCAACCGTGTTTACATCCATAAGCTTCAACAAAACATCCTATGAGCTCCTTATCGCAAGAAGCCAAATGTCGCCTACTTTAGAGTATTTGAGCTAAGTGCTGGATCAAGGATCCCCATCACAAGTCAAAATTTGCACCTAAAGCTCATGAAGGCTTCATGCTCGGTTATGGAAAGGACTCGCACTCTTACAGTAGTCTTCAACCTCTATCTCTACAAAATCGTCAAACTGTGGACGCAAGCGATTTGATGAAACCAATGGTTCACAAAGAGAGCTCCTGCCAAGTACACTAGACGAAGCTCCGCCCAAAGGAATCTATCAAGTTGATGGGAACCGGAGAAATCATGCCTTCAAGCACAAATCAAGAGGAACTTATCATTTCGCACCTAACCAACCCGAAAACAATGCTCACTCAAGATAATCCTCCCAATGATGACAATGATCAGCAAGAGCAAAGTCTTCGTCCAATTCATCCTCGAGTCGCAAATGAAGTACAAATTGAGAAGATAATTGATAGCATCAATGCACCTAGTCCACTTACTCGCCAAGAGCAACACAGCTTAGCAAATTTCTGTGGACACTTTTCTTTTGTGTCAATATCGTAACCCAAGAAAGTAGTCAAGCCTTTATGGAACATGAATGGATACAAGCTATGCAAGAAGAACTTCAACAGCCTGCTGAACAATGTTTGGGAACTTGTCAAGCGCCCCGACCTCGCAAGCATAAAATTATTGGCACAAAATGGATATATCGAAACAAGCAAGATGAGCATGGTCAAGTCGTCAGAAACAAAGCACTACTTGTGGCTCAAGGATATACTCAAGTTGAAGGAATTGACTTCGATGAAACATTTGCTCCTGTGGCAGCTATTCGCATACTGCTAGCCTACGCTAACCACCACAACATCTTGCTATATCAAATGGATGTGAAGAGTGCATTTCTCAACGGCAAGATTGAAGAAGAAGTATACTTCGCTCAACCACCTGGCTTTGAAGATCCAAAACATCCCGATATGGTGTACAAGCTAAACAAAGCACTATATGGCCTCAAACAAGCTCCTCGCTTGGTATGATACGATCAAAGACTTCCAAGAGCAAAGGCTTCAAACCTGGATCCCTCGATCCAACACTCTTCACGAAGACATATGATGGTGAACTGTTTGTGTGCCAAATATATGTGGATGACATTATCTTCGGCTGCACCAACCGAAGTACAAAGGATGAGTTTGGATACATGATGCAAGAGCAATATCGATGTCCATGATGGGTGAGCTGAAGTTCTTCCTTGGTCTTCAAATTCACAAGAAAGGAATGGCATCTTCATATCTCAAGAAAAATACCTCAAAGATTGTCTGAAGAAGTTTGGAATGCAAGATTGCAAAGGTTACACGACGCCAATGCCAGCCAAACACCATCCGGGTCCCAACGACAATGGTAAAGAATTTGATCAAAAGGTATACCGCCCATGATTGGTTCCTTACTTTACCTATGTGCATCTAGGCCGATATTATGCTTAGTGTTTGCATGTGTGCTCGATTCCAAGCGGCACTAAAGGAATCGCATCACTTAGCGTGAAGCTTAATTTTAGATATTTGGCTCACACCCCAACGCCGGATTATGGTATCCAAAGGGCTCGAATTTGATTTGGTTGATTCTCGATGTCGATTATGCTGGTGACAAGGTGGATCGCAAGTCTACATCACGCACATGTCACTTTCTCGCACGATCACTTGTCTGTTGGTCTTCAAAGAAGCGTAACTGTATCACTCTCAACCGCTGAGTCTGAATACATTGTTGCCGGATCTTGCAAGCGCCAGCTTCTATGGATGAAGCAAACTCTAAGGACTATGGCATCAATCTGAAACAAGTACCTCTCTTCATGCGACAACAAAAGCGCCATCAAGATTGCCAACAATCCAGTCCAGCACTTGAAGACAAAGCACATTGAAATTGGCCATCACTTTCTCGAGATCATGTCATGAAAAGGATATTGACATCATTCACGCCAACACCAAGAGCAATCGCGATATCTTCACAAAGCCCTTGGATGAGAAACAGTTTTGCAAGTTACGGTGTGAGCTAAATATCTTGGAATCCTCAAATGTCCTATGATCAGGCACACATCCTAACACGTATGCATGTTGATGACTTAGATGTGCAACACACGAAGTAAAGTATATCTTCAATCAATGAAGACTTACATTCTGAGTGTGAATACATTAACATGGAATTTGACTTCGGAGCGCCACGATAATTGTGCGCCGTGTCTGGGTCTAATACTTCCTATACGGTGGGTAACGCCACCACCAAATCTCTCTGTTTGAAGTGTTTCACTCATGGCGTTATTTTAGCTATGTCTTCACATTTGGTTTGTCTTCAAAGTTCAACTTATCTTCATGATTTTCTTCACTATGCTGATTTGATTGCTTTCTGATATATATATATATATATACTAGTGTTCTGTCCTCTACAAAGATTCACTTATAGCTATGTCTTCCTAGTTGAATCTTTTGAACTAAGTGAATGTGATCGACCCTAATCTCTATGCTTTCCATCTCAAACTCTATCTCGTCCAAATCATATGCATTCTATTGAAAATGTCGAATGTCTTCTCTGGCCCTTGTCGCCAGAAGACACGTAGACAAACATTAAGACTGTTTTAAATGATTCATCCTTATTGTTTGAAATCCGGAGAAGCCGAACGACCATCCGACACTGGAGGGCGGGAACGTGGGACAGCTTTGAGTATGTTGCATGCTTGCCACGCACTTCTCAGATGTGAACCGCCAGGCACTGAGTAATTGTGCTGTGCCGCACACCTCCTTATAAATTCATGTCCCTCGGTAAAGAAAACCTTCTTCCACCTCTCCACCTCGTCAAAACCCTAGCGCCACCGCTTAGCTCATGACGACGCCGGGCGACGAAGCGCTTAGCTGCCGCGATTCTCCGACGCCGCCCTCACGCCGCCGCGAACATCGCCCTCTCCGCCGCCGTCAGAGCTGTCCTCCGTCGCCAAGCTAGGGCACGGTGGATTGAACTGCTCGGTCTCCTACTCATCCCATCTAGCAGTTCTTCGTGGGTAAATATAACTCTATTTTTACCATCTTTTTGATCCTCAAAGATTCATCATGTTTACCAAAGTTGGTTTCTGCCTAAACAATGTTAGATCTATTCTGTCTGCATCTCATACTGCCTAGTATATTCACTTAAGCTTCATATCTAGTTAGATTCCTCACTTGTACCTATTCACGGATTCGCATAAATCCGAACCAACTCTCAACGATAAGTGAATGTCTTCGCATCATGAGGTCAATGTCTTCAAACTGATTTATCTTCAAAATCTTCCGAGAATGCATATGACCTCTTCCCTTCCCTCGATTCTAATGTCACACGGTACATGTCCGTGGAGAATCCCTTGGTTCTCATAGTCTGCATTCGCTTGCAGGATTCTTACAAGATCACATTAACTCTCCCGACGCCAGCCTCGTTTGTCCAAAGAAGTTTAAAGCTTTTGAAGCCTTTGAACGTGTTGAAGCCATTCAGTTTGAAGTTCATGGCCGCAGAGAAATCAAGAAGGAAGGGTGGCATAAATACGTGGGGGAACATCAAAAGATTTGCTTGATGACATCGCAGAGCTTTACAAGACAGATCCTCAAGAGAATTATAATCAACAGAAGACACTAATCCAATGGATTCGACGATATTGGGCTGAACAATGGTTCAAATACAAGTTCGTGACCTAGGAATACGCCGAGAAGAATGCTATCAAAAGTCCTTGGGGTGATATTCTTTCGAGGCCTTCCACCCAAGAACAGAGCTAAAGCTATTGCACAGGTTTCTATCCTTGTATGGTCCGTGGACCTCACTGAAAATGCCGACCCATCGCCGTTGTTCGATGTCGTGACGATAATCTCTTCGCGAAACTTCCAAAGATGCAAAGGCATCGCCAAGGAAAACAAGAAGTCATTGGGATTAGACTTCAACCCTGGTCCCTCTCGCTTCCCCATGCCGACGGCTCCCGTGATGCGTAACCCAATGTCATCGGTCCTTTCTACAACCTTGATGGCCTAATCACTCACATCTCGGTCCAAGGTGCCAAAGTGGATCATTCGATGATGACATCGACATCGATGAAGCCCCCGCCCTACTCCAAAGCCGCAGGCCAAAGAAGGCTAAGGCTTCAAGATCACCGCTCCTCCAAAAGCTTCACGCATGGTTAATCGCCATCGCACCTCCTCAAGACAGCGTGCAGTCTCAAGATCAATCACGCACTTCCAAGAAGACGGAGAAGAAAAAGAAAATTGTCGACATTCCGATCGATATTGACTCGCCGCCATTCTCGCGAGAAGAGCACATTGATCTATCCAATGATGAAGATCTTGCAGATGATGCTCTTGAGCAACTGATCAAGAGCAAGGAAGAAGCAGAGATCTTCAATGATTTGCCTCTTTGATGTGGCAATCATCCATCACTTCATTGATGAGTGGTTTGACAACCCAAATCTCAGCTTTAAAGATCTGCAACTTCCCATTGGCCTCGCCTCTCCTTCAATGGCGCCATTGCTTCGAGCTAGCTCTTGCTCAGCGCCTCGCTGAACTCAAGCACAAGATCGACTATGAGAAAGCTCGCCCAAGAAGCATGTGGCAAAGCTCAGCGGCAAGATGTCAAAACTTCAAGACCATGCTGCACGAGCTCAAAGAAGCCTTTCACAAGAAGCGTGCCGGGCTAAAGGCTCGTGAGCGCATGAAGGGTCTGGGCCGACAAGTGTGTACTAGCCTACAATGAGGCCGAGAAGCGCAAGGCTCTTGGTCGCCCCGGCATTGACCCCTTAATGGCTGCAAAGAAGAAGAAGCAATCAACTCGACCAATCTGCACCTTCAAGGCAAGAAGAACCTCGCATAGTCTTCCCAAGCAGCATGACTGCTCAAGCCAAAGGTCAGTCAACCGCCTGTAATGTAAGAAGACGAGGGCCGAGGCTCAAGCAAGAAAAAGCAAAATCCTGAAGCCTCGATGCTGCTCCCTCCAAGAAGAAGCGCAAAACTAAGAAGAATCGGGCTGCTTCCACAGAGCCCTTAGTTGTTGAACCTATCTCAATGGTTCACCTCCATCCAACACCAAGAACGACGAATGATTATTCATGAGCCGCTTCCACAGAGGCTCCTGAAGTCGAAGCCATTCCAGCAGCTTGATCCCATCATCGCCAAGACATTGGTCCCAATGACAATGTTGAAGATGATGACGTTCTTCCTCGATCGAACACAACTTGGTATCATCGCTGTTCTCACGAACAGTGAACTCATCAAGATTGGTCGCCCTCCGACGCCAATTGCTCAGATGCATCATGGGCTGATCACCCACAACAACAAGACTCCCGAGTACTCCCCAACAACAACAAGTCACACCACTGCCCAAGAAGAAGAGGAAGACCTTGAGGCCCAGCCAACTCCATCTCCAAAGGCGCCGCCAGACCCGCAGCTTCGCAAAGGACCAAGGCCACAAGTCCCTCTTCCGAAGCTCTGTAGGAGAAGTGCACCACCAATCTGTTGCACGCCAAGTGTTTCCAAGCCACTCCGACCGTGAATGTCTCCGAGTCCAGCCAAAGCTGCTGAAGACAATTCGCCAGATCACCGATGACAACCCAAGAGAAGAACGTGTCCCTACACCCCCATTATCAAGAAGCAGTTCCTAAAGTAACGTGACAGTGCCCGACCCTCCAGCTCATCAAGTGGAGGTTGAAAATCTTGAGGCTGCCACCACCAACACGAATGAAGCCAATGACATAGTCATGGTCAAGCAAATGTGGAGCCTCGCACCAACCAATGTGCTCAAGCCAATGATGCAATCGCCCTCAAGCACCACAGTAGCTCAAGCCTCTGTTGTTGCCATCGCCCTATTCCGCCACCAAGGCCCTATACAATTGAGCAAGCTTACAACTATGGTTAGTTAGTCACCGCCGATGGCCTGCTTTGGTCCCTCCGCCTCATGCCATCGGGTCCTCGCTTGATTATCATGTTGAGCATAGGCCTCGATCCGTAAACCAAAGCCAAGACGCCAAGGTTCCTGTGTATCGCTACCTCTGCTGTGGTCCTTCAATGCAAATGGCTTCAAAGCCCACAACACTTTCTTCGACAGAGCAAAGAACCCCTACTCAAGGCCAAGAATATCATCGATCGCTTCGAGCTATCAACAAATGGCTTATTACTCCTGCTCAGATGATCAAGGGCGATTTTCCTCATATGCGCCGACATTGAAGCCATTGCAGATCGCCATGCTTAGAAGAAGCACTTGACTGCTTTTGTGATGCAGTCTCCGCCACTTTGTGATGCATAAAGAACATTGGAATGAGGAACTTTGCTTCAATTCTATGCTACCTCCACATTCAAGGCTACTACAGGGATACAAAGACATGGGTTCTCGAGTGGATGACAGGAAATGTTCATCATGAAGCCAAGGCTCTTGACGTCATTGAGCTTACAGGCCTACCCACTCCCGGAGAGTTGTTCTAACCTAATTGTCAACTCCACCGCAATGCACTGGAGAGCATCTTCCATAAGCCAGAGCCCAACATGAGCGAGATGTTGAGCATGATGAAGCCTTTGCCACTTGACGCTGAATACCCGAAGGAGTTCTTTGTTGATGACCTTAAGTATCCGCCTCGCACAATATATCACATCATCAAAGCTAACTCTATGGCCTATCAAAGGGCATTCACATCCGCAAAACTTAAAGGAGCCATGAAGATATTGGTCTTTACATCCTCAATGGCATCAGCTTCAATACACAAGAATTCTTCATCCGCAACTGGCCGCGCCTCGTTCTCGACCTTTTGGTCTGAAATTCTATGCTCCATGGGTCATGCTACACTCTGCTATCAACTATCAGCCCTCTGCTCGCAATCATCTGATCTTTCTACCCAAGGTTGATATGTCAGTTGAAGCCATATACCCTGAGCCTACCAAAACGCCTCTTTGTCTTCAAAATGCAGATCACCATAGCTTCTCTCAACCCATGGAAGGCGTCCAAGCAGTGACTCGTGTCTACCCAATGGCTGGGAACACTCGTATGCCTCACCGTGCGCAAACTGAAGCTACTAAGAGCACAATAGCCCAAAGGACTAAGAAGCGCTCTCGAGTCCTAAATGACCGAGAACTTCTTGTGGCACTGCATCAGAAACAAGACAAGCATCACTTTTGGCTCAAGCGACAGATGCAAAGCCTCTTGGTGGACGTTAATCGCATTCAAATCTTACCACCAAGAATGCTTTTGTCACTCACCGCACTGCTGCCGATCATGGAAGAGTTTGACGCTGCTCGGTCAAGCAGATCTTCAAGACGATGGCTTCACTGAAAGATTCAAGTTTGACTCCACTCCTCCACGGAATGCGGTCCTACGTCGAACTCCCTCCCTTGAAGACTCTGACTATTCTTCCTCCGCGGCAACTGTGAATTCCAGAGTGATCGATGATGAAGCCGATGCTACTTCACCACCCCCTACTTCTGCACGCATCGACACTGCACCAAGTTCATCTGCACCGCCAAACAACAACGACAACCCTGCTGCTTCATCTTCTCCTCATGAAAGCAAGTAGATGCTCTATGTCTTCAAAACTTTTTGGTCCTTACTGACAAAAGGGGGAGAAGCATATGAGTTTGATAGTCTTCAAGCGGGTTCATATGGGCGGTTGCTTTATATTTTGCCTAGTGTTTACAACTCTCGCTTTTGATACATTTGGTTCTTTGAGTTGTAACACTTAAACTCGATGGTCGTCTGCTACTTATTTGCTTTTCTGTGATGCGATGATAAATTCCGCATGTGCGATGATAACTTCCGCACTTAGATCATTCTGCAGACATCCATTTTTCATTATGCATGTCATTCTCTTAGTTATATCATTTCATGCATGATGAATTATCTTCATAAGTGGAAGAGGATTTCCGCAAGTACAACCTGCCATGTGCATTTGCATTCCAAAAGCAAATTACTTATATGCACATCTTCAGGGGGAGCCCTTGCCACTTATGAAGACAATACCCTATCCTTTACAATTTCACATACTTTATCCCCGTTGAAAACTTCAACCAGCTTTGTCATCAATCACCAAAAGGGGAGATTGTAAGTGCATCTAGTGCCACCCCTAGTTGGTTTTGGAGTATTGACGACAAATTTGGTTGAGGGACTAATGTGTTTGTGAGAATTGCAGGATAACACGTAGTGTCCCTCATTGATTCGGTTTACCTACCGGAGATGACCCTAAAATGTATGAAGACATTGACGACAATGGTGGTATGAGAAGATATTCATATTGAAGACTATGACATGAGAAGACATTGAGTGAAGACTATGGAGCGCCAAGATCGTGGTCGCTTCGTTGTTTCCTTTCTCTTCGTTGTTGAGTCATAGGAACCACCGCATCGTTAAGTGGGGTCCAAGTGAACAAAGTCGAATGATCAAGTGATGCTCAACCCAAATCCTATGTCTTCGAGCGAAGAAAATGAGAGCAAATCTTATCCAGAGTCGGATGAGTCGCCTTTGCTTGTAGCCCAAGTAAAGTTGCCGTGTGTGTTTGAAATCGACCGTTGGAACATGTGTCGCCTTAGTGACTCAGTGGTCATTTCGACATATCAGGTCGGGTTGCCTAGTGGCTATAAATAGCCCACCCCTACACCATAAATTGGTGGCTGCTCAGAGTTAGTGCACGACTTTTGTCGCTTGAGAGCAACCCACCTCAAGCCTTTGAGAGAGAAAAACTTGTGAGGACAAAGCCCAAACACCCAGAGCCAAAGAGTGTTAGGCATCATCAAGTCTTTCTGCTTATGCGGACTCAAGACTTATTACACTTGAGGACTGTGAATCCTCCACCGGTTAGGCGTCGCTGCTCGAGCATCCAAGAGTCATTGTGGATCGCCGCTAACGAAGTCTGTGGAAGGTTTGGAAGTCTACCTTGAAGACTTACCAGAGTGATTGGGCGAGGACCTGTGTCCTTAGCTCAAGGGGAATAAGGTGAAGACGCGGTCTTTTGAGTTGAATCTCAGCCTCCCTAACTGCACGTCACAGCTTGTCACAATGATCGAACTGGTCCAACAAATCTTATGTCTTCAACAAGTGACTGGTTCTATCCTCTCCCTTCCTTTACTTAGAGTTTGTCTTCGTGAAGTCATTGCCTATTTGTCGTACCTGTTTGACTTCATTACATGACTACTATCGTTGGTTGGCTTCATACTATCTTCCATCCTGATCCTTACTACTAAGTTGCTATTAGTCTTTGTACTTTCACATTATTGTATACTTGACTATGGTTTGCTTGTTGTAGTCTATCTTCCGCTGCATATCAATTAGGTCAATTCTATTGTTTGTCTTCGAAACTTCCACGTTTAGAAGACTTTCATAAAAATCGCCTATTCACCCCCCCCCCCTCTAATCGATAACTAGCACTTTCAACTGTTTACTCGTGGATAAGCCTAATCGGAAAAGTGTTAATATTTCCAACAGAATGCACGAGATTTCTTCGTACCCCTTCATAATAAAGCGCTAAGATCGAACCACAAACCTCTTATACATGAAGTTAAGTCGCTCAACAATTGAGCTGACTACTGTTTCTGCATAATTAGAAGCGTGCAAAGTTAAGAATCCCTCCGCCCGGGTTTATTAGACCCATGAGCCAAAACGGTAAGACCACGAAAAACGTACGGGAGAAATTGGAAATAAATCTCTTAGCTAATCGTTGCTATTAATTAGGCGCTTTAAACTAACCTGTGCATGCAATGGCTACTTAAGGAGAATCATGCGCTAGCTTCCATGGAGAGACGAGGGAATAAAGTAACATGCTTAAATGCAGCAGCCTTTTTTTTATTTGATAATTTATGCAGCAACCTACTACAAGTTTTTGTGGCTCTCACACCCAATAAACCTGAATGGAGGTAGTAGTAACACAAGGAAATTCTGATTGAATTTTAAAAAATTGAATAATGTTTCATAATCTAACATTTTTTTGAACAACTTGAGCATATTTTGAAAAAGTCATTTTTCATATAAGCATGAACATTTTTCAAAACAATTGGATAACATTTTTTACAAGCATGAACATTTTGAAAAATTTAAGGAGATATGTTAGTTCAAACTGTTAAGAACATTTTTTCCGAGCAATATTTTGAACACTTTTAAAGAAATATGAGGAGCGTGCAAACTTCAGAACTAACATTTTGAACAATTTTTTGAACACTTCCTTTCTTTTTAGCTTCTTATGTGGCTAATGTAACTTTGTGAATTTTCAGGAAATTTTTCTTTTCTCGAAAAAATATGGCTCATGTAACTTTGTGAACAATTTTTTGAACACTTCATTTCTTTTAATTTATTTCCCTTTTAAAAAAATGTTTGTGATTTCAAATTTTCTTTTGGAAATTTGTAAATTGCTTCATGATATTAAAATTTTGTTCAGCACTATAAAAAGTGTTCGTTTTCAAGAAAAAATAAATTCAAAAAATGTGCATGATTTTCCAAAAATGTTCATTTTTTTCAAGAAATTGTTCTAAATGTTAAAAATATTGCCCTTTACAATTTTTCCTCAAAACTCTAATAATGTTCATCTTTTCCCAAAATGTTAGGAAATTTCAAGAAATGTTCGGGTTGTTCTATAAAGTGTTTGTGGTTTCCCAAAATGTTCGAGTTTTCTAAAGAAAGTTCAAGAAATGCTCGTGTTTTCATAAATTCCAAAAATATACGAGAGTTTCAGAAAAAGGTTATTGTTTTCTGAAAACCGTTCAGAATGTGAAAAATTCTAATTTTTCTCAAAACTCAAAAAATGCTTGGGAATTACTTATAATGTTCGCGCTTTTGAAAAATTGTTCAAAATTTCCAAAATGTTCCCATTAACAAGTTTTATTCACTAAATTTCAAAAAATGTCCGCATTTTTCTGAAAATATTTAGGATTTTAAAAAATGGTTCCTGTAAAAAAAAGGCATGGTTTTCGATTTCTTTTTATTTTTTGGAGTTTGTTAGAATTGTGTTGAATTTTCAAACATTACTCGCTTTTTAAAATTTTATTCACAATTTCCAAGAAAAGATAAAAAAATCCAAAAACTGCTGGGATTCTGTGTTCTAGTTAGTTCTTAAAGTGGCACGCTCTTTAATAGCCACTAATGTCTCTCAGGTTGACTGGTAAGCAGATGCTCTTTCTAAGGTAGAGGTGCAGAGTTCATGCGAGTTCTAGTTAGAATCCATGCGAGCGAGCTGATAATTCTTTTTACCAGATTGGCTTTAGACTGGTGTCGGTGTGGAACGACATCTATGGGATCACAAGAATCCCTACTACGGTTGCCGGGGCGTAGGGTTGCGAGAAGAGCAGGGTTAGTAGCCAGCACAAGGATCGTTTACCCGGGCCGCGAGGATGCGTAAAACCAAGGGCAAGGGAGTGGCCAAGGACGCCAGAGCCGCGGAGCCGCCGGAGAGTGCGCTGGCGGTGCAGCGGACGCAGTCCGCCTTCTTCCCCTCGACAGTTGACGTGTTCGAGCTTCGGGACTCCTTCAAGCCCCCGTGGGGAGTGAAGATGGGGGGATTCGGGCATCCAGCCACGCGTGTCATCCCCACCGACCGCACCGAGGCTGCCCAAATCGGTACCCTTCTTTGTCGATTATTTTTCCTGGGCTCTGCCCTCCCTTCTCCGATTTCTTCAGCGACGTCATGCATACCTTTGGCTTCCGCCTCCTGGATTTTACTCCGAATGCGGTGGCGTGCATGGTCCTTTTCGCGCATCTATGCAAGGGCTTCTCTGTGCACCCCAACACGGTGCTCTTCCGCCATTACTTCTCCCCTCGGATCCAACCAGGGGGTGCCATCTCCGGTTGCATCGCCTGGGTCTCAAGATCCAAGGGAGCATATCCAGAGGGCGCCATGAAGGAGAGGTGGGAAGAATGTCGGGGCCGGTGGTGCTGGATCGAGGAGAAGGACTCACCGGCGCTCGCTGGTTCGCAGGCGCCGCCGTCCGCAGGTTTATTGAGCGACGCTGTTGTCGACGACGAGAAGCTCACGGCCGCCACCATCAGATCCTCGCTCACCGAGCCCGCCTCACCTTGAGATGATCGGGCGGACTTCATCCGCCGCCGATTGCTCCATCGCATAACAAGGGGAGGCCACCGCTCTTCACGAACCCCGCCGACATCATGCGCCTTCGCCCGGCCTCGACCACAATTTCACGTTGATGGGCACGCCCATTTCGCCAGCCGCTCTTCCAGCTTGACGGGGCCGCGATGGCGAGGTCGAGCGGACCGGCAGGTCGCGAGGGCCGCCGCAAGGCCGCAAGGTCCTCAAGGGCCTCTGCTCAAGCTGCCGACGAGGGTGGTCCTGCAGTAATACCTGCGCCGGTCCGATATCATTGCCATGATGGCGGACTGCAACGCGCATGGCCCTGTCCCGAGCTGGAAGGAGCCGGAGGACTCCGAGGTGCAGCAGTTTTTTGACACTCTGCACGAGGGGTACGTCAACGCCGACACCGAGTGGCTGCTTGTCCAGGACACCACCCAGGCGGAGCTGGACTACATCGCCACCAGGGTGAGGGAGGCACAGCTTGTTAAGGAGGGGCAGGCAGCCCGGGCGTGTGGAGAACAAGGCCGCGACGATCATGGAGGAGGAGGAGGAGCTCGCCTGGGGGCGGCGGCTGCCGGGGGAGCCAGCAGCGCCAGCACCGAGGCTCCTCTGGTTGAAGATGTGACCGGCAAGTCATCGGAGGAGGAGGCCGAGACCGCAGGCCCGACGCCGGCTATGGGGAGAGGGCGAGTCCTACGGCGGGTCAGTTCCGGCGAGCCGGTCCGGCCCGGCAGGGCTGCGCGGCCACAGCTGACCTTGGAGGGGTCCGGGCGCCACACGAGGTCCGCAGCGGCAAAGAAGCCGGCGAAGGTCATGTGAAGAAGAAGACAGCCGCCTTTCTTCGCCCACGCGTGCCCAGACACCACCTCCTTCCCCTCCTCCGGCAGATGTTGACGCGGAGGTTACTTTCGATTATGGATCCCTCAGCCCGAGGAGGAAGAGGAAAACTGCAGAGGAGGAGGCGGACGACGAGTAAGTATCTGGTTCCTTTTCGTTATCTCTGCCTCCTCAATCTGTGTTGCTCGTCTTGACTTGTCATCATCTTTGCAGGGACGCTGGCCTAGAGAATGAAGAGGGCCAAGGTCTCGGCGGATGGCCAGCCCCCAGTTGGTACTTCGAGGGCGTCACTGGTGGTGTTGAGCAGCCCGGACAGCAGCCCCCGGCATAGCCCCCAGCGTAAGTTCATCACTCTTCCCCCGTCAACATGTGTCAGGGGCACTACACTTTGGTGCTCACCTTGCCAAGTATGCAGGAGGAGAGCTGCAGCAGGAGGAGCCACAGAGGGCTACTCCCAACACGCCGCTCCCATCGATCACGCCGCCCCGAGGGGCGACCCCAGCAACGGCGCCAGGCACCGAGCCCACGCACATGGAGGAGGAGGAGGAGAACTTGGACACCGGCGGCTTTGCCTCGACGCCAAATGTTGGCGGGAGGGACTTCGCTTCCCAGCCGGTACCGCACAGTAAGTCGCCACCGCTCGTCCTCGCTTTTTTCTTTCCGGCTTGGTCCCGGCCTTGCCTCACCCCTTTTTTCGGCCCGATTCTCCTCGGTGAACCCAGAGGACATGGACGCCGCATCGAGGACGTCGCCAAGGCCGCCAAGGCGGACGCCGAGAAGATCGCCGCCGAAGAAGCCGCCAAGGGCGCTGCCGAGGACGCCGCCAAGGGCCTCACCGGGAGGCCGCAAGGCTGCCGCCGAGGAGACCGGCAAGGCTCACGGAGAGGCAAGCGGGCCGGCTGCCGAGGAGGAGGAGGAGGTGGTGATGACCAGCCTTCCTCTTCTTCTGCTGCTTCGCCCGCAAGTACCGAGGGTGAGCGACGACTTGTTCGTCCACCTTCCAGCGCCGCCGAGCACCAGACACCCGCTGAGGGAGAGGTGTTCGACGACGGCGCTTGCCGCTGCCGGGCTTGAAGTCGCCGACGAGCCGATCGCTGGTGGCGACGGTTCGCAGGAAGAGCGGCTCCTCCACGCCATGGGCGCCAGCCCGGAAGCTCCAGCGCCCACCGCGCCCGCCGACAAGGCTAAGTCCGGACGGCGGTGGTGGAGAAGGCGGAGGCGGACCTCCGTGGCTGCTGCCGAGACGCAGGTCCGGTTCTCGCGAGGCCCACAAGGAGCTCAAGGCTGCTCAGGCGAGCTGGCCAAGCACGACGTGGAGCTCACTATGAAGCTCGCCGATGTCGAAAGCTCAAGAGACGGCGAGAACTTGGCCGCGCCGCCGGCCGCCTTGACACAAAGACGAGGCCGCGCTGAACTCCCAGAGGAGGACCTCGCTGCACGCGAGGAGAAGCTTGCCGCCATGCTTCGCGGCAAGGATGCAGAGGTGGAGAAGCTTGTCTTGTAGCGACTGTGAGCTGGAGCAGAGGCACAATGAGGCACTCAATGCACAGCCCTGTGTTCACGCCGGCAAGGTGGAGGAGTTGGAGGCGAGCGACGGGCTGAAGGAGCAGGCCTTGAAGCTGTCCCAGGAGAAGGACACGCTTAACAAAGGCTCCTCGACAGAGGCGCAGGAAGCGCCATCGCAAGGCTGGGGAGCTCTCCGAGGCCAACAACTCCATCAAAGACCTCAAGCTGAAGCTGGGGGGTTTCGAGAAGGTGCTGTCGGAGGCCAAAACCCGAGAGGGGACCTGATACGTCTCCAACGTATCTATAATTTTTGATTGCTCCATGCTATATTATCTATTGTTTTGGACTATATTGGGCTTTATTTTCCAATTTTATATTACTTTTGGGACTAACCTATTAACCGGAGGCCCAGCCCAGAATTGCTGTTTTTTGCCTATTTTAGTGTTTCGAAGAAACGAAATATCAAACGAAGTCCAAACAGAATGAAATCTTCGGGAAAGTGATTTTCTCAACAGATAAGATCCAGGAGACTTGGACCCTCGGTCAAGAAAGGAGGGAGGCGGCCACGAGGGTGGAGGGCGCGCCCCCCTAAGGCGCGCCCCCTGCCTCGTGGGCCCCTCAAAGCTCCACCGACGTACTCCTTCCTCCTATATATACCCACGCACTTCCAACAGATCGACACGGAGCCAAAACCTAATTCCACCGCCGCAACTTTCTCAGATCCACGAGATCGCATCTTGGGGCCTGTTCCGAGTTCACCGGAAGGGGAATCCACCATGAAGGGCTTCTACATCATCTTCATAGCCTCTCCGATGAAATGTGAGTAGTTTACTTCAGACCTTCGGGTCCATAGTTAGTAGCTAAATGGCTTCTTCTCTCTTTTTGGATCTCAATACAATGTTCTCCCCCTCTCTCGTGGAGATCTATTCGATGTAATCTTCTTTTTGCGGTGTGTTTGTTGAGACCGATGAATTGTGGGTTTATGATCAAGATTATCTATGAGCAATATTTGAATCTTCTCGGAATTCTTTTATGTATGATTGGTTATCTTTGCAAGTCTCTTCGAATTATCCGTTTGGTTTGGCCAACTAGATTGGTAGTTCTTGCAATGGGAGAAATGCTTAGCTTTGGGTTCAATCTTATGTGTCCTTTCCCAAGGATAGTAGGGGCAGCAAGGCACGATTGTTTTGTTGCCATCGAGGATAACAAGATGGGGTTTTATCATATTGCATGAATTTATCCTCTACATCATGTCATCTTGCTTAAGGCGTTACTCTGTTTTCATTAACTTAATACTCTAGATGCATGCTGGATAGCGGTCGATGAGTGGAGTAATAGTAGTAGATGCAGGCAGGAGTCGGTCTACTTGTCTTGGACGTGATGCCTATATACATGATCACTAGATCATGAAGACGCGCGTTGCCGCGCCCGACCATTGTAAATGAGAATAAAATATGTTTAATAAATAATTACAAAATACTGAATAATAATGGATACAAATTGACATGTTCAACGTAGAATGTTTCAAGGCCATATCCATAGAAAAAGTTGGTTTGACCCGGAGGCCACATGTCAGCTTAAATACTTGGCATCCGTTTAACAATTAGAATAAAAAAACTTGACATCGGTTTTTGTTCTAGCACAAATATATTACCAGCAAAAGATAACATCCAATTCCAAAGCAAAAAAAATATCAACACCATGGTCTATATTTGCACTTGAACATACAAGAGAGAAATATGCAAAAACATATGCCTTTATTGTGATAGGACATGGACTTAAAGCTCAAGGATCTTAGGTTGACCATTTGATTGAACAAACAATAACCATGTCATACCTATAATGAACAACAAGATGAGCTTTAGAATATCGGAAGATGAGCTTCTTCTATAACCTACATTTTCAGGAAAAAAAAAGGGTGTTGTTTCGTTTGTACCAACCATAGAAGCTACATTATTTATGACATAAATTATCACATACCTATGCAGAAGTTTGGCTACATGTTCATCTGTATGTAAATATTCTTCTGGGGCCAAGATGACGTCGAACACAATATTGCCAATATTAGTATTAGCGGGTGCTTTACCCATCCCCTCGATTTGAACCCTGGGGATATACTTCAGATGTAATGGAAGATATTCTAGCATAAATATATTACCGGCAAAGGAATCAAAATAGCGACATGAAATCAAAATTAACAAAAAATATATTTAATCTTCATCCTCTGCGCTAGAAAGCGAGACTGAAGCCCGGTAGCAAATACGCATGAACCTGGAAACGATAGAACAAACTCGAACGGGGTATGTGCTGATTAGTAAGCAAGATACCTTCACAAAACCAAAGTGAGACACTAATCTGCACCATACTCATGGTGTAGTAAGTAGTAACGACTCTAGAAAGGGGAAGTTGTGAATGTGCAGTTGTGCAAGCACGTCTTGCCGCTGCTATTCCTCACCTGTTTGCTGGGTAAACTGCAACCACATCACGCAAGCGGCATAAAGAGAAGAGAACAGACGCGTACGTACCGTCACGGAAGGTGGGAAGAGTATTCCATGGCATTGGCATGATGGCATCTGAGGTCATCCATCGCCGCCAGCCAACGCAAGGGTGGGATTAAGTTTCGCACGCGCGCGCCGGAGGAGAGAACGGGACCCAGAAAAGGGAAGAAAAGAAGGATGACCAATCTTCTCGCCAGCGGGACGGACAACGGCGGCGGCGCGTCGTGGACGAAGGAACGGCAGCGCATCAGGGTTAGAGGAATAGAAAATGTGCAGTTCAGGGTTGGGGGCTGGACAATCCAAGCAAATGGGCCTTTGCGGCCCGATTATGGACAGAAACCGGCGCTCGCTCTGCGGAGCAGCAGCCCGCGAAACGGCATCTCAAGCGTTGATCGATCTGACAACGACCAAGCTAATCTAGAGCGTACATCAGACTGATCCGAAGACTGAGAGGCCCAAAACACTGTGGAGGCTCCAAGGTAGCTGCGTAATACTGTTTTTCAATACCTAGATACTCTCATAACTATGATCAATTCTGTCAATTGCTCAACAGTAATTCGTTCACCCCCGTAAAATACTTATGCTCTTGAGAGAAGCCACTAGTGAAATCTATGGCCCCCGGGTCTATTCTCATCATATTAATCTTCCTACGCTTTATTATTGCTTTTCTTTTTTACTTTTCCTTTTATTTTACTTTGCATCTTTATACCAAAAATACCAAAAATATTATCTATCATCTCTATCAGATCTCACTCTCGTAAGTGACCGTGAAGGAATTGACAACCCCTATTCGCGTTTGTTGCGAGGATTTATTTGCTTTGTGTAGGTACGAGTGACTTGCGCGTGGCCTCCTACTGGATTGATACCTTGGTTCTAAAAAACTGAGGGAAATACTTATGCTACTCTGCTGCATCATCATCTCCTCTTCGGGGAAAACCAACGCAAGCTCAAGACGTAGCAAGAAGGATTTCTGGCGCCGCTTCCGGAAAGTCTACGCAAAAGTCAACATACCAAGTACCCATCACAATCCCTTATCTCTCGCATTACATTATTTGCCATTTGCCTCTCGTTTTCCTCCCCCCACTTCACCCTTGCCGTTTTATTCGCCCTCTCTTTTCTGTTTGCCTTCGCGTTGCCATGGCCGAATAAAAAAGAACTAAGGGTCCTTTCCAGGGTCCTAGTACCTTGGATAACCCTTCTATCCTCTCTAAGCTCATAAATAAAGATGCTACGGACAGACCCACCGGGGTTACCAATGAGAGCTTAAATAATTTTGATGAAGATAACTCTGAAATTTTTCGTTACTTACTTGATGAGTCTTTAAAAGATGCTTGGGATAGGTTATTAAGGATTCGGGCTAGCTATGTACCACAATATCAAATTGAGGTTTACTTAAAAAGTTTTTATGTTGGATTGCCCGCTTCTTTCAAACAAGTTCTAGACTCTACTTTTATGAAGGTTTTCTTGAAGGGGATGCTATAGATACCTATGAAAAAATGAAAACTATATTTGGGCACCCCATAAATGATAAGGTTGAGTTTACCACTCTCTTATGCTTCTATCAAAACGAAATTATTAAAGAGATGAAATCTAGTTTAGATGCAAATTTCCGTAATGTGCTTAATCTCACTTCCTCCACTAATGGCAATGTGCTTTCCCAAAATAGAAGGATGAATGCCATAGAAAGGAAATTTGCTCTTTTCTCTCCGAGTACCAAAGATGGCAATACCTAGATCTATCCTTGCTTTTATGCCTAGCTAGGGGCGTTAAACGATAGCGCTTGTTGGTAGGCAACCCAATTTTATTTTTAGTTTTTGTTTTTGTTTCTGCTTAGGAATAAATAATCCATCTACCTTCTGTTTAGATGTGGTTTTATGTTTTAATTAGTGTTTGTGCCAAGTTAAACCTATAGGATCTTCTTGGATAATAGTTATTTGATCTTGCTATAATTTCAAGAAACTTTCGGTTCACGAAAACAATTATTAAAAATCACCAGAACGTGATAAAATAGTTATTCCAAATGCTGCTGATCAATAAACAAATTTCCTAGATCGTCCTATTTTGGATGAATTTTTGGAGTTCCAGAAGTTTGCGTTAGTTACAGATTACTACAGACTGTTCAGTTTTTGACAGATTCTGTTTTTCGTGTTTTGTTTTCTTATTTTGATGAATCTATGGCTAGTAAAATAGTTTATAATCCATAGAGAAGTTGGAATACAGTAGGTTTAACACCAAAATAAATAAAGAATGAGTTCATTACAGTACCTTGAAGTGGTCTTTTGTTTTCTTTCGCTAACGGAGCTTACGAGATTTCTGTTGAGTTTTGTGTTGTGAAGTTTTCAAGTTTTGGGTGAAATCTTTTGATGGATTATGGAACAAGGAGTGGCAGAGTTTAAGCTTGGGGATGCCCATGGCAACCCCAAGATAATCCAAGGACACCAAAAGTCAAAGCTTGGGGATGCCCTGAAGGCATCCCTCTTTCGCCCACTTCCATCGGTAACTTTACTTGAGCTATATTTTATTCACTACATGATATGTGTTTTGCTTGGAGCGTCTTGTATTATTTGCGTCTTTGCTTGTTAGTTTACCACAATCATCCTTGCTGTACACACCTTTTGAGAGAGCCATAGTGGGGGTAACATAACTGGTAACATGCACTTAGCATTAGCAAACATGCTTATGTGGCACACAATTAAATAAGAGAGAGAGGTTTAGAGTAACATAAGTAGATACTATATCATGTTAAATGCTATGCTACTTTGTGTCATGCATGACAATAAATATGATCATCTATGATACTACTTTATGATACTATGCACTATGAAGGTAGTATCATATACAAATATCATATGCATGATACTAGTATATGTTACTCCCCTCTATGAGTAGCCTTATGTGAAGTTGTAGGTGTCGGTATTTTCTTTGATAAACTTGATCAAACTAGACGAAGACATCTCCCCCCTCAAAAAGAAAGAAGCCATCTCATACCATGAAGAAAAACAATGTTTCTTAGAGCATGTACAACAAAACGCCTCAAACCCTCTCTCATATGCTCAACAGACGCATCCGATCAGTGACCTGACAAGAGAGAAGGAAAAAACTAACCTAACCGGATCCCTCATATAGTCCGCCACGTAGGACACGACCCCAACCCGGACAACCTTTTCTCTTTTTGTATCCATTCTTTTCTTTCTCTCTCCTCATCTCCATCAATCACGTGCAAGTAACCGGACATATGAGGAAGAAAAAAAAGTGCAGATGCGCGAACTGACAAATAGGGACTCAAAACGGAGACGCTCGGTCACTGACCGGGCGCGACCGCAGACGTTTAGAGAGTCATATTTGCTATGTCCGGTTGTGGATGCTCTTACTATCCCACTTCATAATGTAAACAATTTTTATTTTTATTTTCCTCTCTTCCAAAGCGTGGCACGCTTTGATGGAGTGCACACCAACCACAAAGTGTGAGTATACGCTCTGAGCTCATATACTCCAGCAGTGAACAGTAAAATGTGAAGTATTATTTATAAATCTGAATTAATTTGCCAATAAACATTGCTTATTGTTCCTCTTTTTTTTTTGAGGTGCTTAGTGTTCTAACCGCGTGCAAAGAGTTGATAAGAAATGACATCCGTGATGGCCTCGACGAAACAAACAACATCAATGCTCCAAAAATACTTTCAAAGACAGACTTTTTGGAGCATCGATTTTTGTCACAACATTAGAAAAAACTCACAAAACTTTGCACGTGGATGAAACATTCAACAATTTTTGTTGCCGAAATCGTTTTTTATTTATTTTACTGTTCATCCGACTGTATCTGTATCTGAACGTGGGAGTAGAAAATCCATGTCTACAATAAACACCGCTTCATACATACTACAGTCCCACAAAGTAATACAATGGAAACATTGCAGCTATAAACTATGAACTTAGAGCATCTCCAGCCATTCGGCCCCAGGGCGCTGAAAAAGGCCCCTGGGGACGACTTCGTTCTCAGTCGTCGGCCCACAGGTCGCCGCGGGTTCGGCGATATTCCTTTCAAATTTTTGCAAACCTGGCGACTTTTGCACGAACTCGGCGATACTTCATTTAAATTTGTACAAAAAAATAAAAACATGCAAACTAAGCCTAAACTGCGACAAACTAATAAAAGCCTAGCCACCGCCGTCGCCGCCGCCATCGTCTACATGCCAAGAAGCCTGTAGAAGCGGGTGTAGTCGCCGCCGCCGTCGTCGTCGTCGTTGTCACGCGCCTTGCCTACGCCCCCGCCGTCCCTGTTGCAGCCCTGGCCGGGGTCGCCGACACGCGGCGGGGCGCTGGACGGCCCGGCCTCGTCCTCCTCGTCGCTGTCGAGGTCGATGACGCCGCCCTCCTCGCGGCCGCTGCGACGGGCCTGGAGCTCCAGGTACGCCCAACGCTAGCGGCGCACCTGCTCGCGGATGTAGTCCTCCTTCGCCCACTTGAGGGCGGCTGCGTCATCGGGGGCCACCATGTCGACGTGCTTCAGCTTCACGGGGAGCAGCCCCGGCTCGGGCTCCGGCCGGACCAGGCGGAGGGAGCGCCTCACCGGTGCCGGACCAGGCGGGGAGGGCCGGGCACCCTCGTTGATGACGAGGGCGCCGCTGCGAGTGCGGCGCCCGAGCGGCGTCTCCTCAGGCTCGGGCTTGACGGGGCGAAGGGCTGGCGAGCCAGAGCCCGACGACGAGGATGACCCCGGCTCCATCCGCCGCGGCGTCCAGGAGCTGCCACGGCGGCGAGAGAAGGATGGCCGCGGCAGGTACTCGAGGCGCGGCACGTTGCCGGTCTCGATGTGGTCGATGACGGCCTCGAGGGTGCGGCCAGGCACGCCCCACCACTCGCGTCGCCGTCGGCGTTGAGGCGGCCGCGCGGGATGACGCCGTTGGTGGAGGCGATCTGCTCCTCGCGGCGATGCGCGAAGTACATGGACCACATGGTGTGGCTGTCGGCGGCGTACCGCGGCTCGTTCCGCTGCTCCTCCGGCAGGGACGAGTGGATGCGGGCGATCTCGGCCTGCCGCGCTGCCCCTTCGGGCACAGGCGGCACCGGGACGCCGCCGGCGCTCAGCCTCCACGTCCCCGGCACCCGCATGTCCGGGGGCACCGGGTACTCGGCCTCGTAGAGGAGGCGCGGCTCCGGCTCTTGGAGGTGGCGGCGGCCGAAGCTGTTCGCCGCCGCGTCGTCACCTGGAAATCTCTCGGCCATCTGTTCGTCGGCGGGAAGGCGGAGAGAGTGTAGCTTTCTACGCCGGAGTGGGGGGGGGGGAATGAGAACTATGCCGTCCATCAGCGGGGACGTCGCCTTTTATAGCCGAGCGGGAGCGGCGAGAGGCTGCATGCTGGGCGACGCATGGCGGGTGAGGGCGGGACGCGCGTCGTGGCGCCTTCACTGCGCCGCCCGTGAGGCATCAACGGAGGCTGACCGGCTCGGCAGCGCGCAGCCTTGGCCAGCCGCATTGATTCTCGCGGGAACCGAGGCGATGAGGGTGACGAAACGGCGTCCCGCTGACTCGGCGGGCCCATCTCTTTCGCGCCAAAATCGCTTGCCCTGGCGCCCCCGGGCCCCCCAGCACGCTGGGTTCGGCCTGGGTTCGCCGGCGCCAATTTCGGCCCAAACCGGCGAAAAACGGCCTCCTGAAGGCGCAGCTGGGCCGATTTTTGGGCGCCGGCGCGGAATAAACGCCTGGGGAGGGCCTGTTGGAGGCTCGGCTGGAGATGGTCTTACTATTACAAGGCAAAAGTGTATAAAGTTTCCATATTTTCCAATGTCCACATAAGAAAGTTCTGTAACCACTTCAATTGGGAAGTACAACAAGTAGAACAATATACTCCAATTTGCATTAATCTTTTTGGGTATATATGTAATATGCTTTTGAAGTCTTGGTGTAATTTATTTCTATATTTCAATTGAGATACTATGACTTATGTCACTGTATTCAATGTTAAATAAATATGTAGCTCGAAATATTTGTATGGTAAGATATTTTGACTTATGTCACTGTATTCAATGTTAAATAAACTTATTATTTGTATGTTTGAATTAAGATATTTTGACTTATGTCACTGTATTCTGACAAAGATTTACTTTATGAACTTTAGTCCTTTTATTAGTTTCTTAATTTCTATTTGATCCAAATGTCCAAAAAAGTACTCTCTCCGATCCAATTAGTTGTCATTGAAATGGATGTATCTAGACGTATTTTAGTGCTAGATACATCCGTTTAAGGAACAAGTAATATGGATCAGAGGAAGTAGCAAACATCGTGTCAAATATCCTAACATTTTCTTATACGTGTTTTATTTTATTTTTTACTTTTTCTAGGCCTTCACTCAACTATTAATTTTCTTTTACACAAAAGTGAATTCCCATGGTTCTTTAGTATGCATGTATGCAAAGATGCAAAATCATCTATGTTAATTTACTCCCAATTCTCGTAGTTTGGTGATTCTTCCACTACACTTTGTACTAAGTATTTAATTGTTCGATTGTGGAGTTGCTTTCGGTTCTTTCCAAGAATTTCACCGGTTCCTAAACATATAATCATTCTCAATGAAGGTTTTGCTTTGTATGGAAAAGTGGCTCTTCTAGTGGCTTAAGAAATCTCATGAGTTGGGATACATAGAACACAATAAGAACATTGGATAATCTTTCTGTAGTTCTAGTTCATATGTGCATGTCAGTTCCTTCCGTCTTGAATACAGAAAGGTCCAATACATATGGGATTCGAATTTCTGTTGATCCCAAATCTTTGGATTTCTTTTGTCGGACCCACTCAAAGATATGCCAAATCTCCTATTTGGAGTTCTTATTTCATCCAATCTTGGTCAAAAGACTCTCGTGCTTACTTTGAGGTATCTTGAGAAGGTCATAGATCATGCTGGTAACTTGCTTTCTTATAGTGAATTCAGGTCACAAGTCTTTATGTTGTATAGTTTTTTACCATTATAAGGGTCATATACAATTTCGTGCATAAAAGGTTTCAAACGAAGTTTTTGAATGTTGCTTCTATAGTTGTTCCTATCAGGGAATAGTGTTGCCTACCATCCATGTGGCAAGTGTTCATCCCATGATCATTTCAAATAAGGGCACAAGCGCTAAGCATATCTTTTAGTATGTACTCCCTCCGTCCGGAAATACTTGTCGTCAAAATAGACGAAAATGGATGTATCTAGAACTAAAATACATCTAGATATATCAAGTATTTCCGGACGGAGGGTTCCTCTCCATTGCTATCCCATGTGGACGGTAAGCAACAGTGAAAATCAATTTTGTGATCCTAACGTGGTCTACAGTAAGTAAAAATGGAACCTTAGTTTTTAACAATCCTTGTTGGACTTTGTCTTGCCGATGACTCAATTGAGATACGTATTGGCTAATTTCACACCCATTCATCTCATTAATGGGTAGAAAAATAAGTGTTTTTTTTTCGTCGGTAGGTCGATGATCACCCGTATAACATCATTGTGACTCTTGTTTTTGGCAATACGGTCATGAAGCCCATTCTAAATTGTTCCAGCTTTCATTACACTACTGACAAAGGTTGCAATAATCTCCCCTCACATGTAATGCATGATATAGGGACGCGGAGGAATTGATCCCGGGCACCAGTGATCCCGGATGAACAGTAAAATCCGAAAAAATAGTAAAAAAATTCAAAAAAATCTGAACTTTTTTGTCAAGAAACTTTGATGGTTTTTCTACATGCGTGCCAATTTTCGTGATGAAATGACATTCGTGGAGGTGTCAGCAAAAAAAAACAAAATCATGCTCCAAAAAAACTGCTTTTGGAAGCATTTTGGAGCATCGGTTTTGTTTTTTTTTTGCTGTGACCTGCATGAATGTCATTTTGTCATGAAAATTTGTACGCATGTGAAAAATTTATCAATGTTTGTTACTAAAAAAATTCAGAATTTTTTGAACTTTTTAAATATTTTTTTGTTTGTACTGTAGCAAAGGGTGCCTGTGAGCTCGAGCTTACAATAGCACTTTCGATGATATAGCCTTTTTTGTAGTAGTGGGATGGTAATTATAAGACATCTTTTTTACTAGATAACACTTTTGTGCTGTATGCCCAAAGTTCATGAGCTTGTGGCACTGGGCACCTCATTTAAGCAAATTGTCACCAATGTACCCAAAATACTGGAATGGCACAAAATACCATGTTTTTACCCATTATATGAAATATGATAGGATGTACCTGCGACGAGGTTGGTGTGTACATATTTTGTTTGTTTGTGTGTGTGTGTTTTAGCTCGCAAAACACCGCCACAAAATTGCTAGTGCAACCCAACAAAATGTTGCTCGCTCGGTACTACGGGACAGATCTGTTTTGGAGCGACGGATCGAGTTGGCACATAATTCCGTAATATTGGCATCATGAGCTATGTCAAGGTTAGCGATAACATGATCATTCATTGGCGTTGTGCAATGTGTCAAGTGCGTCAAAGATTGACACTGCGTGGGGCGGTGTTTGAGGCAGTGGTTTACGTCGGTTGTTCGATCACCCATGTCCACGTACACCGAAGCGCCCGTGTAGGTCCGCCTTAGCTTCTGCCTCTATATTCCACATGGCATGTGTCATCGACCTGACGGGTGAGCCCGCGGTCTGATATTAGTTCATGGTATAATTAAACATTCTAAATATACCACACAATGTTTACAAGTTTTCTAAAATGCCACACTCGTGATAATTTTCTTAATTGTGTTAGTCATTTTCGCGGCAAGTAATTTGGGACGGAGGGAGTATACGTTTCCTACAAATCAAATGCATATATATAGGAAACTTTCAATTGGGTCATTCATTAGATTTTTCTCAGGAGAATCCTCCAAACCGAGGCCTTAGAGAAATGCAATTAAAAGGTCATATTGTACTTGCGGGGAAAATATGTGCACAACCATCATGCCGGACAAGTGTGAGCGTATGGCACAGCCACGCAACCGTGCACCCTGCGGAAGCCACGCGAGGCTAGAACCGTCATTCTAAGCACAAGTCTTATCTGCTTCCGGTCCCTCTCTCACTGCTGGGCGGGCCCGTCCACTAGGCCATGCTCCTATAAAATCCAACCTGGACGAACCAACCCACACAAACTCCAAAACCATTGCCCTCCTCACAACCCCGCACTCTTCCCTCCGCCAAAGACCGGTGGTTGAGGCGTCACGGCAAGCCGCGAAGCGCGAGGCACAGAGGGAACGAGAGCGCCATGGCCGGGAGCGCGAGGTCGGCGGCCGCGAAGCACGCGTACCGGATGTTCACGCCGTCCCGGAGCGCGGCGTCGCGGGGCAGCCCCGGCAGCGCGGCGGACGAGTTCGACGAGTCGGACGTGTGGGGCTCGTTCGGCGGGGCGGACTCCGGCCCCGCGGAGCTCGCGCGCGCCCGCACGATCCCGTCGTCCGCCCGCGCCAGCGGCCGGAAGAAGCCGCTGGACCATGTCCATGCCGGCCCCGGAGCCGGCGCCGTGCCCGGGTCGCTGCCGATGAGCATCCCGGACTGGCAGAAGATCCTGGGGGTCGAGTACAGGGACCACCACGCCGGCGAGTGGGAGCTCTACGGCGACGACGACGACGACTACGGCAAGGTGGGCTCCGGCTGCCGGAGCGGCTCCGTGGTGCCGCCGCACGAGCTGGCGTGGCGCAGCCGCGCCGCGTCCCTGTCGGTGCACGAGGGGGTCGGCAGGACGCTCAAGGGGCGGGACCTCAGCCGCGTCCGCGACGCCGTCTGGAAGAGGACCGGCTTCGAGGACTGACCGGGGACAGAGCATGCATGGCATCGGCATGGCTCGATCGCCGGCGGCTAGCGCAAGTATAGGCCTGAAGCGAGATCAGCACTATCAATTGTTTGTCTCGTTTCGGGCCCCTCCTTTTTGGCATGCGTAGCAAAAACAAATCGTAGTAGCGAAGGCATGCGATCCTGAAGGGGAAGGAGAGCGGGTGGGTGTTCGTTCGTCCATGGCGTGATAAATTTCAGGGGCACCTGGAGGAGAAGGCTAGGCTGGTTGGTCAGGCGTCGGCGTGCGTATTTTATTTCTTCTTTCTAGTATATGGGTAGTGTAAGCTTTTTGCAGTGGGTTGTACTGCTTTTTTTGGGCGAAGTTGCTGAACAGAGAAGAAATGCTTGCCTTTGCCATCCCGATCTCATGATACAGGAGCATAAATGGTAAAAGAAATTGCTTTCGGTTGAGCGTTACACCTTTATGATGTGACAAGATTACTCACATTTACGAAAAAACTCACATTTAAGAAAAAACAACGCCGACGCACATACACTTACCTTAATACCTTTATTAACGCACTATATATTTTTGGTATAAACATGTGCACGCACACTCTATAACTCCATCTCTATGACCATCTTGCAAAGACTATATTGATGAAGATGGACGAAGTCATCATAAACGTCTCGGTATTGACGAAAACAGCGCCTTTCAAAGTATCAAACCAGACCCTGGTGGGCGGGGAGCCGGGGAGCCGGCCTGCCCCTAACCATCCAACTGCACATTGGATCTTAGATTTTCTTTTTCCCTATATGAAGTTATAACTTATATATAAATGATACTGTTTTTCCTACTGAACAGTGAGCTTGCACTGACACAATTGAACATGTAAAAAAGGATTGAATTATGGAAAGTTTAGCTTCTGTAGTCTACATCTCCTACTAGCTAGTAGGGTTCGCGAAAGAAAAGCTGATGGAGAGCGGCAGCTCGATTTTAAATTTCTAATCGGGGGCAGGAGGTTGGGAGTCTCCGCGCAAGAGTAGGATCGATCGATCGATCAATAATTGATCATCCGTTACTACTACTATATTATATCACAGGCATCTAGCTAGGGGCGGGTCAGCTAAACTGATCACCGATAATATGGCATGGCGCCGCGTCGTTTTCCCGGCGACGTCGTAGCCGGATAAGGTCCCGATCGGCCCCGCCCGGCCCCATGCCGCACACCGGAAATGTCGAACGGAACAAACGGACGGACCCCCATCCAGCGCGACCCGCGACGCGAGTCGTAACGCTCACGCGCCGAGCGCTACGTGCGCAATATTAAAAAATAAAACCCGCACGAAACGGCAGAAATAGTAAAGTATTGTGACTTTGTTTTTGCGAGAAAAGTATTGTAAACTGTGGGTAGCCAAATGCTTGGACGTCGACGCTGATGGCAAGGACGTCCTCGGGGAGAGGCCCCGCTGCCCGGGCAGCGTTGCCGGCATGCAGTTCGGACGGAGCGAGCAAGGCTGGCATGTGAAGCCCTATCATATCCCTCTGTGGCATCGATGCAGCGCTCCGTGGTGGCACGTACGTAAACGTCCGCCATGCATGTCGGTCGGCCGTCTTGCACCACCCAGCTGTGTGCTGTCCTGTCCACCCAAACCAGCAGTCATGGCACATCACATTGGCACGTCGACTGACTGCGGTGAGGGCGCGCGATTGGCACCTGGCGCCGAGCGCGCTCGCCACGCACAACGGTTGTGCTGACGTTGCCCCGATCCGGCAATGCTGACGTCTCTCCTCGTTCGGCGATCACTCTGCGAAAAGGCCGGGAGCTCGCTAGAAATCTCTGCACACTGCTGCAGTGCTGCGGCGGAGACACGCACGCATGGCATGGAGGAACGTCGCCGCATTTGCAGCCAGGCAGCCTCGTCGTTGCACGAGTAGAATATACCAGGCATCTACAAGCGATGAGCGGCCGTGCGGGACTGGCACTACGCTGCACACGCTAGAGACCACGGAAGGCGTCAGCGCCACAGCCTGCGTGCTCAGCGCATCCAAGTGGTTTTGTCGCGCTAGCAGAGCGTAGAGGTAGAGGGCAGCAACCCGACGTGGCGGGCGCGAGCGGCGCCAGGGGCGCGAGCTGCGTGCCCGCCGCCGCACGCAGGGAGCGGAACGCGACGCCAAGCGCGCGGGCCGGCGGGATCGTGTTGCATGCTTGGCTTCTCGCACCCTGTGGGCTGGCTATCCGCCCCCCGGCGCCGCTGCTGGTTTCCACAGGTCAGTGGGCGGGGAGTCAGGCTGTGACTGTCCCGGCCGGTCGTGATTAAACCAAAGCCGGCATTTCGGCCGTCTGGTGCCCGAAACGGCGACGATTTCCCTGACGTCGACACGGTATGGAAACGGATATTTCCGTGCAGTGGCCGTGACAGTTTTGCTGTTAGTTCGCCGCCGAGGTGGCTTGCTCACCCGACGGAGCGCGTTGCTTGTACGTATAGCACAAATATACTACAGTCATCGTGTTGTCATAAACGGCTGCTATGTATGTCGACGCTAGCTAGCCGCCGCAACCAAATTGTCGTCGCCATGCCATCACAGTTGAGAAGCGTCTCTTCTCCGAACGCAGCAGACATCGTCAATCTATATACAGCGGTGCCAAGTTTGGTGACGAAGCACCACCGAGGCGGCAGGCGGTTTGATCTACCCACCCACGGGATCATGTTTAATTACCTTTTGACAACGCGCGCGTTAAATAATCTACAGTATGAAGTGACGAGGAATAATACTACTCCTACCTTAGCTCGTCAGGTCAGGGTTCAGACAAAAGGCTTGTTTGGTTGAAGACCTGGTAAAAATTTGCCTGGCCTGAAAGTTGCCTGGAGTATGTTTGGTTGGTATCCTTAAAAAATGGACACTAGCCTGGCCTGGAACGTAATTAGCCTGTTGAAGCACCAGGCAGAAACATTAGCCTGGGCCAGGCATCATGAAAAGGTCGCCTGGGCTCACGCCTGGGGACTAATTTAGTGTTTCTTTGCATGCTGTCCAGTTTAAGTATGGCCCATCAGTTATTTATAGGTTTATAATAGCATCCCAGGCCAGGACGTATACAAAACAAGTCACCCCAGACTGGCCTCACCAGGCAAGATTCCTTGGTCCTTTCAGGCGCACGCCAGGCTTCAATTTTACCCAGGCACGAAGGCCAGGTATCCAACCAAACTGATCCAAAATGCCGCACGGTGGTCTTCCACTGCCAGGCATGATCTGCTGCCTGGTGACTTCCGTATCAAGCCTCCGCGGTGAAGAAAAAGTTCCTGCTTTGCGTTTATCTTCTTCTCTCTCTGGTCTCTGCCATCCCATTAGGCAGGCATCCTCTAGAACTTGTACTAGTACCAAATCTATCAGCATTTCCCTTTGCCAAATGCCAAGCATAGTTTCAGACATGTGCGGGGCACAGGAGGCTTGTTCCGCTTCTGCTGCTGATGCCGACGCCCGCTCGTACCGATTCCTCACTGATTGCTGATTATCGGTGCGAGTGGCCGACAAATCTTTTTGGGTTGCAACGAAATGCTCGATCTCTCGCGTGCAAAGCTTAGCGTCGGTGGGACTAGCTGACTTGCACGGAAGCATGCAGAGATGATGATCAAACTTGGCACGTATCGGTTTCTTCCCATGACGACAGTTCTGAACGTTTCGTGTCGTTTTTTCATGTGAATATGTTGCTCCAGCATTTCTCTGAGCAGACTTGTACTGTCAGAGTTGCCAGTCACTAGCTGCAGAACAAGAGAGATGCCAGGCACTCGCTGATGCATGCCCCGGGAACACGACGGGCGCGCCCACGCAAACTGTTTGCGTTGCACCAGCGCGTACCACGCAGTACAGCTCCACCCACTGATTAGAACGGTGACCCTGCCGATGACAATGCCTCACCCCATCTTTTGTTTGTTTCAGATGAGAGGATGATTTGCGACGACAGATAAACGGGAGGGCCTTCAGCTCCGGGGGCCAAAAAATGGATAGGACAGCTATAGTGCATGGAAGGAACAGAGGCGACTAGATTCGTTCGCCAGAGTACTGCATTTGTGTTGCGGGGGAGATTCACTAATCACCAGAGTTTGGTTCAGACGGAGACGGGGGCTGCTGGCAAGTCGACACGCAGGCTGCTGGATATCCACACTGCTCAAGGCGTCACTGGCAGTGTTGTTTTCGCAGGGTGGCCTTCCGAACTACAAGAAGCAAGACGTACCACTCCACACAAATCATTCCGCCCATGGATTTTCATTTTTGGCCCGGGAAGCGTGGACGGGGATGCGTCGCCCGTCGTTTTCAGCGAAAAGAAGCGTTCGTCTCACAGTGAGTTCGACAGTGGTTGACAAACACGGCGCGAACAGCATATACCGATGTCCATCCATCGATCCATATCTTCGGAGACATCGCAAACTGAACCTTCCAGAAAACAAATCACAGCAGTAAAAGAAAATAAAACGAGAGAAAATATCTTGCACGGTATTCCCTCCGTTTCATTATTTTTCACTAATATAAAACCACGACAAGAATTATGAAACGGCGAGGGTACCTTTCATATTTCCTTCACCGCGTTTGTGACAATTTATTCCTTTACTTAATTATTTTACCCCAGGGCCTTGCCGGGAGGCAGTTTGGTGCTACCGCTGCTCACACTTGTTGTCTCCCTCGAAATCCTAGTGGAACCTCCGGAGGCCCTAGCTTGAGGGGACTTGCCCTTGTCCTCCACGTCGGATACTTGCGCACACGTCGCCAAAACGAAAAATGTGTTTGGGCCAGGTCAGTGTCGTTTAAGCTCCAGCCCAAGAACATACTTGAGGACGGTAGGTAGCACGCACTTCACTGTCTTTTCTTCCAACAGCGCCCCATATTGCTCCAGCCATTCATTAATGTTTCTTATTAGTGGGCTGGACTGTAGATGCAAATAGGTAGTATACAAGGTCACACAAATATAATTTTGCTCTCTCTTAACTTCTTAACTGAATGTGCTCACTAGACCAATTGTGTAACAAAAGATAAAGTAACTGATCACCGGTTACCGTTCACTCGTTTTTGGGAGTATCGAGAACCCACCTTGAGCCCTTTTTTTCTCTATATGTGTTTTTTGTCAATTTTCTTTCAGTTTATTGTTTTATTTTATTTTTTTGCTTTTTTTCCTTTCTTCTTCTTTTTCCCATTTAAACATTCAAAAGTATTTCTGAAACTTATTAAAGAATCGAAACATTTGTTGAAATCTGGATTTTTTTTCCAAATTCATGATTTTTCAACATTTGGATTTATTTTGTAACTTGTTAAATTTGTGAATATGTTTTGAAATCAGAAAATTATTTTAAATTCTGATTAATTTCCAAATTTAAAACATTTTCTGAAATTCTAAAACATTATTGAAATTTGTGACGGTTTATAGAAATTTATAATTTTTTCCAAACAAAGGAATAATTCAAAATAACGGGAAATTTTTGAAATACGAGGAAATTATTCAAATCCATGGATATTTTTCAGATTCAAGAACTTTTATGAAATCTAGGAACTTTTAAAAATATTTGTTTTAAAAATCTGGAATATTTTCAAAATTCAATCTTTTTTAAAAATTTATGAACATCTTTTGAAATGAGGAACATTCTACAAAGTCCTGAACATTTTCCAATTTTAAACCTTTTTGTTCAATTTTTCAAACATTTTTTCATTTTTGTGAAAGTTTTTATATTTCGTTAATAATCTGAAAACTTAAAAAAGAAAGCAGCCTGACATCATCCCCGCACTGGGCCGGACAGGAAGCAAGCGCCAAGGGTGTTTTTTTTGTTTGTTTTTGTTTTCTATATTCTTTGTTTTTTACTTTATATTTATTATTTTCTGTATATACCTTCTTTAAGAAAATATGTGAACAATTTTTTATTATCTATTTGAACCCATGAAGATGTTTAAAATTCATGATTTTTTTAGTTTTGCAAATAATTTTAAATTTTCAAATACATTTTTTGTTTCATGCACAATTTCAAATCGGTGAACATGTTTTCAAATTTTGAAAATATATTAAATCTATGAACACAATTTTTTTAGTTCCCAACGTTTTTAAAAGTAGAAAGAATTTAAAATCCATTATTTATTTTTGAATTAGTTAACATTTTTCAAGTTCACGAACACCTTTTAATTATTTATTTGTTTTTATTTTATGAATATTTTTAATTGTTTTAAAATTCATGAGCACCTTTTGAATTGATGAAAAAAAATCAAATTCATATCATTCCGCCAATGAAAGCATGGACGGGGATGCCCGACCTGTCATTTTCAGCCAAAACAAGCGTCCATCTCACAGGGACATCGCAAACTGAGGAAATATCTTGCATGATATTTTCCAGATTTCCTTCATCGTGGCGAGTTATTGCATTGTTTAATTATTTTACCGGAGAGCCTTTGGGGAGGAAGGAATCTTAGTCATCGCTGCCGCTCACACTCATAGTGTTATCTCCGTCAAACTTCTAGTAGAACCTTTGGAGCCCCTCGGTTGAGGGGACTTGCCCTTGTCCTTGTTGGGAATCGTTGCATGAAAAATAAAAAAAATTACGCACATACAATGATCTATCCATGGAGGTGCATAGCAACGAGGGGGCGAGTGTGTCTACGTACTCTCGTAGACCATAAGCGGAAGTGTTTCACAACGCGATTGATGCAGTCGAACTTCTTCACGCTTCAACCGATCAAGTACCGAACGCACGACACCTCCGCGTTCTGCACACGTTCAGCTCGGTAACGTCCCTCGCCTTCTTGATCCAGCAAGACATCGAGGTAGTAGATGAGTTTCGTCAACACGACGACGTGGTGACGATGATGGTGAAGCAATCTCCGCAGGGCTTCGCCTAAGCACTATGAAAATATGACTGGGGTTGTAAACGGTGGAGAGGGGCGCCACACACGGCTAGGCAATTGTCTGGGGTGTGCTAGGCGCCCCCTCCTCATATATAGGTGGGAGGGAGAGGGGAGAGGCCAATGGGCGTCCCAAGTAGGTCCGAATCCTACTTGGGCTCCTGCCCTTGGCCGCGCCCCCTGCCATATTTTGCCGGAGGGGGAAGGAGAGAGGGGGGGAGAGGGAAGGAAGGGGGAATTCTATTCCACTCTTTCCTTTCCCTTCCCCTCTTTCCTTCTCCTCCTAGGCCGGCCCATATGAGGGGTGCACCAGCCCCTTGTGGCTGGTGCATTTCCCCTCTTGGCCCATAAGGCCCATATATTTTGCCGGGGTGCCCGAAACCCCTTCCGGTGACCCGATAAGTACCCGGTACCCCCCGAAACACTTCCGGTGTTCGAATACCCTCGTCCTATACATCAATCTTTACCTCTTGATCATTTCGAGACTCCTCGTCATGTCCGTGATCTCATCAGGGACTCCGAACAACATTCGGTCACCAAATCACATAACTCATATAATCCTATATCGTCATCGAACTTAAGCGTGCGGACCCTACGGGTTCGAGAACTATGTAGACATGACCGAGACACCTCTCCAGTCAATAACCAATAGCAGAACCTGGATGCCCATATTGGCTCCTACATATTCTACGAAGATCTTTATTGGTCGAACCGTTATGACAACATACGTAATTCCCTTTGTCCATCGGTATGCTACTTGCCCGAGATTCGATCGTCGGTATCTTCATACCTAGTTCAATCTCGTTACCGGCAAGTCTCTTTACTCGTTCCGTAATACATCACCTCGTGACTAACTCCTTATTCGTTTGCTTGCAAGCTTATGATGCGTATTACTGAGAGGGCCCAGAGATACCTCTCCGATACTTGGAGTGACAAATCCTAATCTCGATCTATACCAACTCAACAAACACCTTCGGAGACTCCTGTAGAGCATATTTATAATCACTCAATTACATTGTGACGTTTGATAGCACATAAAGGCATTCTTCCTGTATCCGGGAGTTGTATAATCTCATAGTCGAAGGAATATGTATTTGACATGAAGAAAGCAATAGCAATAAAACTAAAAGATCATTATGCTAAGCTAACGGATGGGTCTTGTTCATCACATCATTCTTCTAATGATGTGATCCCGTTATCAAATGACAACTCATGTCCATGGTTAGGAAACCTTAACCATCTTTGATCAATGAGCTAGTCTAGTAGAGGCTCACTAGGGACACATTGTTTGTTTATGTATTCACACATGTATTAAGGTTTCCGATCAATACAATTCTAGCATGAATAATAAACCTTTATCATGAATAAGGAAATATAAAATAACAACTTAATTATTGCCTCTAGGGCATATTTCCTTCAGTCTCCCACTTGCACTAGAGTCAATAGTCTAGATTAAATTGTAATGAATCTAAAACCCATGGAGTGTTCGTGCTGATTATGTTTTGCTCGCGGAAGAGGCTTAGTCAACGGGTCTGCCACATTCAGACGATGGAGAAATTCTCATGGCTGGGAGGTATAATCTAGCTGCGGAATCGGCAAACCGCCACCAACATCTTCTCCCTCTTTACTGCATTCTTGTTAGTTAGATTGATCTATACTTGTGTCTTCATAGTGATCCGGGGCGTGATCATATGTCGGTATTTTTTATTACGTAGTAAGTTCCCCAAGAGAAACCGGGTGAAAGTCGTCTTTGTTTTATCTCTATGTGTATGTCAATTTTGTAGTTGAAACTTTTAAGATAATATATGTTTATATTATGAACATCTACAATATTATCGATTTTTTTGAACTTCAAAACATGAGTTTTCTGATGACATGAAACATGGTAACATGTAAGAGATGGGAGAACCGGATATTCACCTGGTAGTCAAGCTGCCACGCGTGGAGGTGAATCCTGACCGGGGTTAGGGCATCTCCAACACCAACCCTCGAAACGTCAACATACGTCTGGACCACGTTGTCGGGACAGCGAAAGCCATCCAACGCGTGCGTGTACCGGTCCGCAGGGCGGTCCGGACACGTTATCTCTCGGAAACTGGAGACAAAAATGGGGGCTTTGCGGGACTCCGGACCGCTGACACGCCCTGGCCCACCTAAACCCCTCTTCCCTCGCCCGCGCGTGTTCTCGTCCAGCGTCAGTTGCACGCATTCATGTCGTTGTAGAGCGCGCCCACTCCACATTGAAGACGGCTCAGGGCAGACATGACCTCTCACTGCCTCCGCCATTGAAGCGGCGCGCCGGCCGAGGGCATCGCCCACAGCGCTTCTCCGGTGTCCGTGCATGTTCAATGTCGTAGACGCTTTACTGGACGGGACAGGACGGATACCTACCATGCCCGTTGAATGCCCCTTCTGTCCGTATGCTGCCATTAAGCAGGCTCGCCGGCCGAGAAACCCACTCCCATGCCACCCATTGACGCACCCAGATGCCTGGACTCACCGGAATCCGCTATTTAAAGGCGGCCACACCCGGCTAACTCCATGCCACAACACAAACCGCTCCCCATCCTCCTCTCTTGCACTGCATCCGCCATGACTACAGGCTGCGAAGCTCTGTGGGAGAGCCTTTCCACTAAGATGAAGCACGCGGTGGCCGCCCTTAACGCCGCCTGGCAGAGCCGCTGTCCCAGGCGGATCGAGGGCGGCTTGCCGGCCAGCTCGCACGAGGCCTTCGACGACGATGACGACACCATGATGGTGACAAGCTCCGACGACACCACCCCAACCCTCGTGCCTCCTATGTATGCTGGCTTCATCATGGAGCAGGCGTAGGCACAGGTGCACTACAACGCCACCATGGCATAGGTGCAGCCTACGCCGGTGCCTTTGTCGGTGTTCCAGCAGGCGCCGGAGGAACAACGGTACAACATGTTCACCCTGAAGCAGCATCGGCTGGCGGATGGCTAAATCTACGGCGAGCACGCGAGCGAGGAGGCCGTGGCGGCCATGGCCGCGACGAACCCCAGTATCGTTGCAAAGCAGCGTGCCATCTACAATGCTGTCCGCGCTCAAGCCGCCGCTCGCCGGGAAGCGGCCACCGCCGAGGCGCAGCTCCAAGCGATCACGGAGAGAGCAACGCCAGCTGCGCCTCCTACGCGCCGCTGAGGAACCATTCGGCGGCCCGGTAGGACGGCGACAGCGCGGGCGCCACCATTTCCATCGTGGACATCACGTCCACTAGTGACGGACAAGGCGCAGACTCCTCCAAGGATGAGTAGGGCATGGGAGGCGGCAGCTGAGTCTTGTATCCCATGTGGGCCAGTGCATCTCCCGTGTTCTACTCTTCCTCGTCGGAGACCGCAGCTTCACTTCATCAGTCTTATCGTCGGTGGTCATGGAGACGACGGATGGAGGAGGAAAATGGGCTGGACGCCGCCCGCCGCCGTGGGATAGGTTTAGGGTCGGGTCAGAATGTTTTTTTTCTTCTAAATGTTCAAAATCTAACGAAAATCTGCCGTGTTTGCATGAATATCGTCCGATATGTATGAAATCCGTCGTGTTTGTATGGATTTCGTCCGGTTTGTTACCAAAGTGTTTGAAATGTATGCGGCCAGGGTTGGAGGACGGCCTTCCGCATTAGTGTCCACAGACTAGTCCCCTGTCTGCAGACGCATGCGAGAAAAAATTTACGGATTGATGTTGGAGATACTTATATAGGACGTTTGGTCGTCGCTGTTCGCTTGCCTACACGGGGCATGCATGACAACAACGTTCCTTGACTCGTGAAGATTCAACTTTATTTTTATCATCCCTTCTAGTAAATAAAATCATTCGGAAAGATATACTGGACACTGCTGCTCTACTCGTGCGAAACGTGGCTGCAACGAAAGCTCCTCTAAGAATCCAGACACATGGGCATACCTGGTCCTTTGATTCAACCATTCGGGCATATCCTTCCTTGTTCCTTGGCTGCCAAGCCAGTTTAGCTACACGTTTCCTACAAATACTGAACTGATGCACTCGCAAGTCCAGACCAGGCAACACTAGCAGACGAGAGGACTCGTGAGGAAGAATATTAGTCTTAGCCTCTTGCTTGCGTGCAGCAGCTAGATAAAGATAGCCGGCGATGGTGTACGAGGCAGCAGAGGCCGTTGTTCACAGGGGCGTGGGAAAAGGTGGCGGTGCGAGAAAAAGAAACCATGAGCAGAAGCATCAGGTGCACAAGGAGAGCAAGCTAAGATGGAGGAGGATTGTTCTCTGGATCGTCAGGAAGGTTCACCCGGCACCTTGAAGAAATAAATTCAAGCGCATATGTGCAGTGGCGTCTCATAGATACCTCAAGTTATGATGGGAGGTTATTATGCATATATTTATTTATCCAAGTAACGTAGATCCTGGCGTACGGTGATTTCAGCACTGTAGTTTGGGAAGTGTATCATATACTTGATTTTTTTTTTTGCGAGTCGTATCATAGTTGAGTTTTTCACCCGTAGTTGTAATGATGATTACCTATTCGAAGTTTTGAGATTGCTAACTGGCCTGCCGCCTGCACACCTAATTGTAATTAAGATGGGGCTTTCATTTATTTCTTTGTTCAAGCAAAACAGAAAGTATG
>JAHIAM010001991.1:0-94245 GCA_021605205.1 Aegilops longissima | reverse complement strand
GGTTGTACATTTTAAAACACATCAAACCGCAATTAGTTTCAAATATCTTTTTTTTATTTTGAGATTTTAAATTACATTAATTTTTATGCATGGATAATTTGTTGATTTTATATTGATATACATTTATTTTTAAAATCAGTTTGAATGCGAGTCAAATTTCGGATTACAAAACGGTTCGGACCGCACCGAAATATGCAAAATTTCGATAATTTTTAACCGTGGCCACAATATGGGCTATAATGCTAACAAAAAGAATATGGGCTCCAAAAAAAACCTTAAGAATTAGCAAATGGGCTGTAAATTATTAGAAATAATGGCACATGGGCTCTATGCTGTTTTCCACAGATTTGAGGATTTCCTAAAAGGTTGACGACAGCAAGGATCGCTGGATGGCCATCCAACGCACTGGGCCGTGCTTCTTCAATCTCTTCTTCCCGCCCATCTGCTCAAACAAGTGCCGCGGACTGCCTCGCTCCTCCTCCCCACGGCCGGCTCACGCCACGCTTGGACCCACCGCACCACCATACTCCCGCCGCCGCCTAGCCATCCTCTACTCACCCACATCTTTTAATATCGTGTTTATTTCTCCGCGACGGCAGATTTAACCAAGAACCTCGATAGTCGCATTCTCTGCGGGAAACAATCGCCGAAGTCTTCCCTCGCCTGTCGCTCCTTCCTAGGCCGTCCGTCAGTCCACCGCCTGGTGCTTCTCGGCGCTGCTCTGGTCAACATGGTCAACGATCGACATGCATCCGGCGGATCAGACGCGGAGAGGCCGATACCGGGTCCACGGTCGCACGCAAGGAAATGCCTCCTTATTACGCCGAAAAGAATGATTCCTCCACCGACATCGGGACCCACCGAAGGGCCTCAGATTTCACTTAAAACGCTATCATTGCCGACAAATTTCGACCCACCAAGCTATATCTTCGCATGCAAGGAAGTGCCTCCTATTACGCACAAAAATGATACTCCGCCCGTTAGCCGGGACCCAGATAGTGGCAGTTGACTTAGGGCCTACTAAGTTGACATGGGACGGAGGGATTTGTCAACTTAGTCAATATGCATGATTCTAGCTCCAAAGGATCGTGACGATGTCCATCCAATGGCCGTAGTGCTTCTTCAACCTCTAGTCTTCTTGCTCCACTACCAAACCAGCCACGGTCGTGCTCGTGTTCCCGCCTCCCCGTGGGTTTGGCCGCGATGGCGGTGGAGGCCTCACCGCCTTACTACTCCCACCCTGGCCCATCCTCTACTCACCCACACCCCTCGTTATTCTCACGCGCGACGGCAGCCTCACCTCGCATTCTCTTCGCATGGGCATCCAATGCCGCCTTTTCCCGCCCGCCATCCCTTCCTAGGCTCTCGCCGCCGCCCGCTGCCGTGGTGCTTCTCGGCGCGGCGTGGTCAATGTGGTCAACAACCGACTTCCATCAAGAGTATCGCGGCGGAGAGGTCGATACCGGTCCACGGCGGTCATGAGGAAGTGCCTCCTTATTACGCCGCAAAATAATTATTCCTCCACCGACAAACAGGGACCCATCGGACGGGCCATCGATTTCATGAAAAAACTTTTCTCCGATTGCCGGGACCCACCAGCTACATCTTCGCATGTAAGGAAGTGCGCCCCGCAAAAAACAAATGATTCGCCGATCGCCGGGACCCACCAGTTACATCTTCGCAGTAAGGAAGTGCCCGATACCGACCCACCTGGTCGGCGCACGAAGCGTTGTCATTCTGTTCACGAACGGTACGCATATATATACGGGTCGATGTAGAGGCGCCGCACGGTCGTAGTAGAGGCGCCGCACGTAGCATGTACACGCATATACAACGCCGTGGTGCAAGAAAGAAAATACGCCACGATGTGTACATACGGGCGGGTCTCAACGCCTACCGCGACACGCATATGGCTGGGTCGGAACAGAGAAACAGTGGTCGCCGCTGTCATGTTCATGGGGAGCCAACTGGCTGGGTCGGAATGAAATGCGTGGTCGTGTTCATCGGGAGGGCTTGGACGAACACGCGATGGAACGAGGCTCGGCGATCGCACAACGGAGGAAACGGGCCTCCTACATTCGAACGGGTCCCGCTTGATCGAGGGGTGTGGCGATCACACAACGGAGGAAACAGCCTCCTACATTCGGAACGGGGTCCCGTTGATCGGGAGGGTGTGGCGCATCGCAAAACGGATTTAAACGGACCTCCTACGGTCGAACCGGGGGTCCCGTTGATCGAGGGGTGTGGCATACCGCAAAACGGACGAAACGGACCTCCTACGGTCGAAACGGGGGTCCTGTTCATCGGGAGGGGTGGCGCATCGCAAAACGGACTCCATGGGATACCGTTTCATCTCCACCGCCGACCTCCTCCACCTCCACGGGCTATCGCCGACCTCCTCCACCTCCACGGGTTCCTCGCTCATCCAGCCTCCACCGCTACTCCATCGGCCCTGCTCAACCACCCTCCACGGGCACCCTCCACCGCTTCACTGCTCATCCAACCCTCCACACCACGGGTCCTGCTCAACCACCCCTCCACGGCCACCCTCCACCGCTCATCGCTCATCAAGCCTCCACCACACCACGGGTCCTGTTCATCCAGAGGCAACGCCACCGCCACCGATCATCCAACCCCCGCAACGCCATCGCTCATCCCAGAGGCAGATCGATCGGGCTTCGCTTAGCGCAAGAAGCGGCGAATCGCCGATCGGGTTCAGCTTAACATCCATCGATCGATCGCCGGGTTCAAGAACGCGTAGCTCGCAAAGGCAATCGCCGGGTTCAAGACGCCGCCGGGTTCAGTTAGAGCCAACACTCGCACACACACGCCGCTGCACGCACGAGAGAAACGCGATCGCCGCCCCGACCTCGCACCGTAATCGGAAGGCGGAACTCCCTAAATTTTCCTCCCTCGCTTCTACCACGGTTTTTTTCCGCCATGGACGGCCCAAAGAATGTCATGTAGCGCGCTCCGCCCGCCCAGACGAAAAAGGCCATTTTCCGTCATGATTTTTGTCATAGAAGTAGGAGCCCACCACATCTATGATGATACCGGTTTTGTCACAATTATCGCTATAGAAGTGTCATATGTATGACAGAATTTTTTTCGCTCAGCCTAAAATGTCATGGATGTGTCTTTTTGTAGTGTATATAAGATGCGTGTGTCGACGGGTTGTATTTGTTCTTGTGCAACGAATCGACCAACGCTTGTCATGTTTGATAGTCTCAAGTCATTAAAAGCACACAAGCCCCATCGCCTCTTCTTGGTTGATTCCTCTATTTATGTCAAAATATAAGAAACAACATGAGAGTTAATGCACCACGCCTATGTGTTTACTACGATTTGGTTTTCAGAAGATGACTTAATACTCACCTAGACGGAGGGAGTATTCAATTTGACAAATGGGCGGCGCAGCCTGTGACACGGCTTTAATGCATACGAGGTAGGGAGAAGCGGTTCCTATATGTTGAACGACCAATGCATCCTCCTTCAATTAATGCATGAGGGAAGTAATGGAGGAGGTCCGGAAAGAGGCTGCACGATGTGAATGCAACACGCTTGCCCTCATTGCCCTCATATAAAGGCGCCTCCATTCCAATGCATCTACCACATCAGACGCACCCAAGCATTTGCCTAAGCACCTAAACTAAGCGCAAAAGAGCTCACCTGCACTCCATGGCAATGATGCTGTGGAGCGCCAATGGCCGCGCCAGATGGTCCACGACGCCGCTCATGCGCATGGCGCCGAGGATTGTCTCCAGACGGCGTTGAGACCGGCTGGTGGATGGCCACCGCCGATGCCAACCACGACTCGCTTGACCAGATGATCGCTGCCACCAGCAATAAGTTCACCGCCCTCAAGAAGCTCCTTGACGACATTGCCAGATTCTCCAAAGTCCGCTACCGCTCCTCATTGCTCACACCCTAATCGGCCTCCATGGCCGAACCTGTTTCAAGCATCTGGGCTCACACCGCTCACCGACGCCACGAAGAATGTCCACTGAGGTCGAGGCCGCATGAGGCGCCGCCGCAACAATTCGGTCGACCTACACATCCACGCAGTATGAGCAAATCGTACATAGGTATCTACAAGGCTAGTGAGGACGCTTACGACGCTGGTTTTCCTCAACCGGCCGGAAGCCTTGGATGCCTTTGCCGAGAAGCTCCTCGACCTCGCCACAAAGCCGCCGCCTTAGCCACGGTTGCGGTCTGACGACTAAGTTGAGGAGGAGGAGGTCGACGCTCGTGGATCCATCTTTCTTCTTGCCTTCAGAATCACCATCGCGATCGCATCATCGTGGCCTTAATTTTATTGTGTTGTTGCATTCTCGCTCAAGTCAATACCGACATGTGCGATCCCTTTGCTTAATTATATGCATCATCGTAATTAGTACTCCATCCGCCAATTTATAAGATGTTCTTACTTTTCCATCAACTTCGCAACGCGTGAGCATCTTGCTAGAAACACTAGAATATGTCTATATAATCCGTATGTGATAGTCCATTTGAAATCTCAAAAAGACAAATATTTAGGTACGAGGAGTAATATATTAGGAGTATATCAAAACAATAGTGATTTCTTTCAAGTTTGTGAACAAATACTACTATTCTACTACTTTGGATCCGCGTCGCAACGCACGGGCACATTGTCGGTAAAGGAAAAGGCCGTCCGCTGTCACACACACCCCCACAAGCCCGGAATCGAGTACAACACGCCCATCCCAAGACGACACATAGCTTAGGGAAGGCGTGTTGCTCAGCATTTTCACTTTCATGTGGGACCGCCATTGAGCAAACCGACACCCTGCCCATTACCGGGTTGGAAAACAGAAACGAGGGGAAGATCTAGCTGTAGTAACGAAGCCAAGAAATTTGGTGTCGACGGGCTCGTTGATAGAGTAGAAGCAATTGCATTAGTACTACTCCTACTAGTACCAAGTTTGTACTCCTAATACTATATTACAAGTACTACCACTATACAACTAGTAGGTACGCAACGCATACAACATCGAGGAACAAAAAACGGGAAGATCTTGTTCTGGGTGATTGATAACCCACAAGTATAGGGGATCGCAACAGTTTTCGAGGGTAGAGTATTCAACCCAAATTTGTTGATTCGACACAAGGGGAGCCAAAGAATATTCTCAAGTATTAGCAGATGAGTTGTCAATTCAACCACACCTGCAAACTTAATATCTGCAGCAAAGTGTTTAGTAGCAAAGTAATATGATAGTGGTGGTAACGGTAACAAAGTAAAGACAACAAAAGTAATGTTTTTGGTATTTTTGTAGTGATGATAACAAAGAGCAACGAAAAAGTAAATAAGCGTAAACCAAAGATATGGAAAACTCAGAGGCACCGGATCAGTGATGGATAATTATGCCAGATGTGGTTCATCATGTAACAGTCATAACATAGGGTGACACAAAACTAGCTCCAGTTCATCAATGTAATGTAGGCATGTATTCCGTAAATAGTCATACGTGCTTATGGAAAAGAACTTGCATGACATCTTTCGTCCTACCCTCCCGTGGAAGCGGGTCCTAATGGAAACTAAGGGATATTAAGGCCTCCTTTAATAGAGAACCGAACAAAGCATTAGCACATAGTGAATACATGAACTCCTCAAACTATGGTCATCACCGGAGTGGTCCCGATTATTGTCACTCGGGTTGCCGGATCATAACACATAGTAGGTGACTATAGACTTGCAAGATAGGATCAAGAACACACATATATTCATGAAAACATAATAGGTTCAGATCTGAAATCATGGCACTGGCCCTAGTGACAAGCATTGCATAGCAAAGTCATAGCAACATCAATCTCGTAACATAATGGATACTAGGATCAAACCCTAACAAAACTAACTCGACACATGATAAATCTCATCCAACCCATCACCGTCCAGCAAGCCTACGATGCAATTACTCACGCACGGTGGTGAGCATCATGAAATTGGTGATGGAGGATGGTTGATGATGACCACGGCGACGATCCTCTCTCGAGCCCCGAACGGACTCCAGATCAGCCTCCCGAGAGAGATTAGGGCTTGGCGGCGCTCCAGATCATAAAACGCGATGAAACTTTCTCTGATTTTTTTCTCCCAAAGCCAATATATAGAGTTGGAGTTGGCGCCGAGGGCCACCATGGGACCCACGAGGTAGGGGCGCGCCTGGGGAGGGCGCCGCCCACCCTCGTGAGAAGGGTGGGCCCCGTCTTCATCTTTGGCGGGATTTTTATTATTTTTTCTAAGGTGTTTCGTGGAGTTTCGTCATTCCGAGAACTTTTATTTTCTGCACATAAAACAACACCATGGCAATTCTACTGAAAATAGCGCTACCGGGTTAGTTCCATTCAAATCATACAAGTTAGAGTCCAAAACAAGGGCAAAAGTGTTTGGAAAAGTAGATACGACGGAGACGATCAACTCCCCAAGCTTAAACCCTTGCTTGTCCTCAAGCAATTCAGTTGACAAACTGAAAGAGAAAAGAAAAACTTTACAAACTCTGCTTTCTCTTGTTGTTGTAAACATGAAAAGCCAGATTCAAGTTTTAGCCAATATTATGAACTAACCATACTCACAATAACACGAGGTCTCATAATTACTCATATCAATAGCATAATCAGCTAGCGAGCCATAATAATAAAACCTCGATGACAACACTTTCTCAAAATAATCATAACATGATATAACAAAATGGTATCTCGCTAGCCCTTTCGCAAAAAACATAAATGCAGAGCACCTTTAAAGATCAAGGACTGACTAAACATTGTAATTTATGGTAAAAGAGATCCACCAAGTCATACCCAATATAAACCAATTATAATGAATGCAAATGACAAGGTTTCCAAAGGTGCTTTTTAATAAGAAGGGTGATGACTCAACATAAAAGTAAATAGATAGGCCCTTCGCAGAGGGAAGCAGGATTTGTAGAGGTGCCGAGCTCGGTTTTGAAATAGAGATAAATTATATTTTGAGTGGCATACTTTCATTGTCAACATAACAACTAAGAGATGACGATATCTTCCATGCTAAACAGATTATAGGCGGTTCCCAAACAGAATGGTAAAGTTTATACTCCCTTCCTCCACAAGCATCAATCCATGGCTTGCTCGAAACAACGAAAGTGCCTCCAACATTCAACGGGTCCCAAGGGAGTTTTGTTTGCAATTATTTTGATTTAGTTTGCATAAAGCATGGGACTGGGCATCCCGGATACCAGCCATTTTCTCGTGAATGAGGAGCAGAGTCCACTCCTCTTGAGAATAACCCGCCTAACACGGAAGATAAGGGCAGCTCTAGTTGACATATGAGCTATTCGAGCATGCAAAACAGAATGTTCATTTGAAGGTTTAGAGTTTGGCACATACAAATTTACTTGGAACGGCATGTAGATACCGTGATATAGGGAGGTATAGTGGACTCATATGGAATAACTTTGGGGTTTAAGGAGTTTGATGCACAAGCAGATTCCCGCTTAGTACAGTGAAGGCTAGCAAAAGACTGGAAGCGACCAACCGAGAGAGCGACAACAGAGTAAACATGCATTAAAATTAATTTACACCAATACAAGCATGAGTAGGATATAATCCACCATGAACATAAATATCATGAAGGCTATGTTGATTTGATTCAACTACATGCGTGAACATGTGCCAAGTCGAGTCACTCAATTCATTCAAAGGAGGATACCATCCCATCATACCACATCATAATCATTCTAATAGCATGTTGGCACGCAAGGTAAACCATTATAACTCATAGCTAATCAAGCATGGCACAAGCAACTATAATCTCTAAATGTCATTGCAAATATGTTTACTTCATAATAGCTGAATCAGGAACGATGAATCATCATATTTACAAAAACAAGAGAGGTCGAGTTCATACCAGCTTTTCTCATCCCAATAAGTCCATCATATATCATCATTATTGCCTTTCACTTGCACGACCGAATGGTGTGTATAATAATAAGAGTGCACGGCATTGACTAAGCTGAATCGCAAGCATTCAACTCAAGAGAGAAGACAAGTAATATGGGCTCTAAGTTAAATAAACGATCATGCATATGAGAGCCACTACATTTTCAATATGGTCTTCTCGACCCCAAAGAAAGGAAAAGAAAATAAAAACTATTTACATGGGAAAGCTCCCAACAAGTAAAAAGAAGAACAGGAAATATTTTTGGTTTTTATTTAATTCTACTACAAGCATGGAGAGTAGACTAACTAATTTTTTTTTTTTTTCTTAAGGTTTATCAAACACACAAGAAGATAGCTAGAAAAGAAATTTAAACTAACATGGATATTACAATGAAAGAGTATGAGCACCAACATCTAGCAATGAGTGTGTGTGAACATAAATGTAATGTCGATGAGAATACGATTTCCCCAAGCTTAGGCTTTGGCCTGTTGGTCTATTGCCGTGATAGCCCGCTGGATACCCGTAGGTGTAGCCGGGTCGCATCACATGACGAATAGTTGGGATCATAATGTGATGAAGAGGACTCGACTGCCATCGACCGGCAACCGCCTCAGATCCCAAGAATAAATGATATTCGTGGAGGCTCATCTTGTGGATCCGTTCCGGTTGGTGCAGGATTCCGATAGGCTTGAATAGCCGCCACTAACAATGTAAGGACCTGTAGACAAATTAAACAAAGAGGGAGCAGGCAAAGTAATAGTCTCGTGGTGATGTTTATCAAAGTACAATTTATATTTAAGCTCCCTTCATGACTCTTAACAAGAAAATCATGCGCTAGCATACTCTTATAATCTAAATAAGCACGGGCAACGCTGTTTCTTCTTTCTCCTCATGCCTAATAGGTATCTCAAAATATTCAGCTAGGCGTGAAGCATAAATGCCTCCAAAGACGGGCCCTTAGTACGGTTCAGACTTAACCGCCTAGCAACAATTCCACCCATAATAACAGAGTTATTATGTATAAACCATGGAGAAAATAATAATATCAGAATACTAAGGTTCCCACAGCCTCGCTGGCCCAATCAAGCAACGACTAGCAAATAAGGCAAAGTAACGTAAAACAGAAAATGTATGCTAGTGATTCTTGCATCGTAAACCTTCTTGGTTTCTCCCAAAGTGATAGTGTTAACAAAAGCTTCCACTTCATTACGGTGTGGTTCATCTAAGGTGCCTCAAAAGGTATTTTGCAAACCTCGCAAAATTCAGCTAATGTCATCTCCTTAACAACGCCATATAAATGGAACTCTACCGTTGAGGTGATTTCTTAGGGAAAAGTAGAAGTTCTGCACAAAAGTATTTGTGAGTAAGAGATACCGATGACGTTGGTCGCGAGGAAGTTGGTGAGGCCGCATTCTCAATCAATAGATAGAAATCCTCATAAATCCCGACTCTCCTCAAGAAGTCATCGAAGGCCATTCACACGGTCCGACCTCCATGTGTGAGGTAAATTAAATTTGGCTTCGCTTTCTTCCTTTTGTTTTTCCTCGAGCTTCGCTCGACGAGCCCCTAAAAATTTCATTATTTCTGAAACAATCTGAAATTTTTAGTAACTTCAAACAAAAGTGAACCAACTTCAATAAAACTGATAGCAACTACTCATACAAGTGCCTAGAGCATATATCAAGCATTAGAACTACTTGGAACCATATATATTTGACATGCAAGCTCAAGAACATGGTCACCTATGCAGCACAAATTTGCAATGAATAAAGCACTAGAACAAAAACTAATTGGACCAATGGAGGAGTCACATACCAAGGAACAATCTCCCAAGCAGTTTTATGAGAGGTGCTTTGAGCAAGGAGATCAAAATCACAAAGAACGGGCCGGAACACGAGCTTGAGTTGGTTTTTCGGTTTGTGTGAGGCAGAGGAAGAAGATGGGTGCAGGATAAGTGGAGGAGGGCCACCGTGGCCCACGAGGCGGGGGGCGCTTAGGGGTAGGGCGCACCTCCACCTCGTGACTGTGTGGCAGCCCCTCATGTAATTTTTGCACTAAAAATCCTCAAATATTCTGAAAAAATCATATTAAATTGGCATGGCATTCTCGAGGACTTTTATTTTCGGATATTTTTATATTGCACGGATAAATCAGAAATGCATGTAAAAATACTATTTTACTTTATTTCTACTAAGGAATGTAAAATATAAAGAGGGTATGTAAGGTTGTGCTTCTAGTTTCATCCATCTCATGCTCATAAAAAGAATCCACTAACAAGGTTGATCAAGTCTTGTTAACAAACTCATTCGATAATCATGGAACCGAGAAATTTCAATAACACTATGTTACCTCAACGGGATATGGACATCCCCAATAATAAGTATATCATATTTTTTCTTGACAGAGGGAGAGGAAATTCAAAACCTCCAAATATAAACGATGCAATTTTTCCAATAGAGTTGATACTATAAACTTGAGGTTGTTTCTCGAAAATGTACCGTGCTCATTACCATTAACATGAAAAGTGACATTGCCTTTGTTGCAATCAATAACAGCCCCTGCAGTATTAAGGAAAGGTCTTCCAAGAATAATAGACATACTATCATCCTCGGAATATCAAGAATAACAAAGTCCGTTAAAATAGTAACGCTTGCAACCACAACAGTACATCCTCACAAATACCGACAGTATATCATTGATTTATCAGCCATTTGCAAAGATATTTCAGAGGTGTCAACTTATTCAAATCAAGTCTACGATATAAAGAGAGAGGCATAACACTAACACCGCTCCAAGATCACATAAAGCAGTTTTAACATAATTTCTTTTAATGGAGCATGGTATAGTAGGTACCCTCGATCTCCAAGTTTCTTTGGTATTCCACCCTTAAAAGTATAATTAGCAAGCATGGTGGAAATTTGAGCTTCAGTATCTTTCTTTATTAGTAATGATATCCTTCATATACTTAGCATAAGGATTTGTTTTGAGCACATCGCTTAATCGATACGCAAAAAGATGGGTCTAATCATTTCAGCAAAGCGCCAAATCCTCATCATCCTTTTTCTTGGATGGTTTCAGAGGAAAAGGCATGGGTTTCTGAACCCATGGTTCTCTTTCTTTACCATGTTTCCTAGCAACGAAGTCTCTTTTATCATAACGTTGATTCTTTGATTGTGGGTTATCAAGATCAACAAAGAGTTCAACTTCTACATCATTATCATTACTAGGTTGAGCATCATCATGAACATTATCATTAACATTTTCACTAGGTTCATGTTCATTACCAGATTGTGTTTCAACATCATACATAGAGATATCATTTGGATTATCAGGTGGTTCAGCAATAGGTTCACTAGAAGTTTGCACAGTTCTATCATTTTTCTTTTTCTTCCTTTTAGAAGAACTAGGCATATCAATATTATTTCTCTGAGAATCTTGCTCGATTCTCTTAGGGTGGCCTTCAGGATACAAAGGTTCCTGAGTCATTCTACCAGTTCTAGTAGCCACTCTAACACCATAATCATTTTTCTTACTATTCATTTCATCAAGTACTTCTTTCCGAGCTTTAAGTACTTGCTCTACTTGAGTGGTAACCATAGAAGCATGTTTGCTAACAAGTTTAAGTTCACCTCCAATATTAGCCATATAATCACTCAAGCGTTTAATCATAAAGGTATTCTGTTTTAATTGTCTACCAAAATAAGCATTAAAGTCATCTTGCTTAAACATAAAGTTATCAAACTCATCCAAGCAATCGACTAGCAATTTTAGTAGGAGGGACTTCAGCTTTATCATATCTATAGAGAGAATTTACCTTTACTACCGTGTCGGGATCTCGGAGGTTCTTCAAGAATAAGTAATTGAGATCATATATTTCTTCAACAAAGTGTAAATTAAGACCATGTATTTCTTCCATAGGAGGTAAATTTGAACATCTTTAGCTTTAATACCTTTTTCTTTCATAGATTTCTTTGCTTCTTGCATATCTTCGGATCGAGAAATAGAACACCTCTTCTTTGGAGTTGGTTTAGGAATAGGCTCAAGAATTGTCTCGTGAGCTGGCTCGGAGTTGGCTCAGAGGTGCCCAATTATTTTCATTTGTCAACATATTATTCAATAGAATTTCAGCTTCATCCGTGTTCTTTCCCTAAAAGAGAACCAGCACAACTATCCGTAATCTCCGACGATCGCTTAGTCCATTATAAAAGATATCAAGTATTTCAGTTTCTTAAGAGGGTGATCAGCAAAGCATTATAATCTTGAGAAGCCTCCCCAAGCTTGTGGGAGACTCTTCTTCAATTTGCACAAAATTATATATATCCTCAAAGCAGCTTGTTTCTTATGAGCAGGGAAATATTTAGCACAAAAGTAATAAATCATATCCTGGGGACTTTGCACACAACCAGGATCAAGAGAATTAAACCATATCTTAGCATCACCCTTTAATGAGAACGGAAATATTTTGAGTAGATAAAGGTAGCGCGATCTCTCATTATTAGTAAAGAGGGCAGCTATATCATTTAACTTTGTAAGATGTGCCACAACAGTTTCAGATTCATAGCCATAAAAAGGATCAGATTCAACCAAAGTAATTATATCTGGATCAACAGAAAAATCATAATAATCCTGATCAGGAACACAAATAGGTGAAGTAGCAAAAGCAGGGTCGGGTCTCATTCTATCTCTAAAAGATTCTTTACTCCATTTAACTAGCAACCTCTTAAGTTCAAGTCTATCCTGGCAAGCAAGAACAACTGCAGAAGATTCAACATTAAAAAGATAACCTCGTGAATAGCAGTATATTTTCATCATCACTAACATCACCGATTTAGGTTCAATAATTTCTTTCTAGACTTAGCAATTTGCTCATCAAGAAATTCACCAAGGCACAGAGTATCAAGCATAGAAGTAGTTTCATCATAAGTATCATGCATAGCGTATGGCATCATCAATAACATGCTATATATCGGAATGAATAGCGTAAGGTGTTTAGGTGTCGCTAGCTTACTCATAATGTATGGTGAATCAAGTGCAAAGCTAGATGGCAGTTCTTACCTCCCTCGTAGTTGAGGGATAAATTGTTGTCTTAGCGCCTTTCAAGTTCTTCATAGTGTCCAGCAGATATAAATCCCAAGTGACTCAAAGAATAGAGCTATGCTCCCAAGAACGGCGCCGTAAAAGGTCTTGATAACCCACAACTATAGGGGATCGCAATGCGAGGGTAGAGTATTCAACCCAAATTTGTTGATTCGACACAAGGAGCTGTTGGGGATATTACCACTAGGGTAAACCGCCGTAACAGGCCAAGTTAACTTCACCAAATAGCTGAACATGTTAAAGCCCAAGTAGGTAGCAGAGGGCTTATGGGCCATAGCCGCTTTCATGCCAAAGAGTCAGTAAACCGCCGCCAAGATGTATCTTGTGTTGTAAGTTAGAATAGTAGAGACCGAGCCGGACACGCCTATGAACCGGCCGGATCAGAACCGACGGGCGCCACCCGTATATAAGGGACGACCAAGGCGGTTTGAGACAGACAACAACAACTCGAGACCTAGGGAAGCTTGTTTTCCCTAGTCATCAAAACCCCATCAATTCCATCACAACTAGATGTAGGCTTTACCTTCATCGGCGCCAACTAGTATAAATTCTCGTGTCCTTGTGTCCGCTTAACCCTTCTGTTAACCCAGAGCGATGGCTCCACGACTAAGTCCTTTCACGAGGACATCCGCCGTGACAAATCCACGACAGCTTGGCGCCACCGTGGGCTATCGCACGATGGTTTGACGCTCTTGGAGGGCAAGTTCAAGGACTCAAGGGCTATGCTATGGGCCGGATGACCAAGAGTCGTCATGCAAGCTCTACATTGACGACGCAGGATGGGGCCCCGAGGTCCGCTCAATTGAGTACGGTACCGGTCCCTTTGGGGGCATACACGCCTTCATCGGCAAGATCGGTGAACCGGTCCCGAGCCGACATCTACACCGACCTCGCCGGACGGCTCAGCGCGGCGAGATCTGCCTGTGTTAAGCCGGGCCGTGAAGCGCGCTCTTCGTGGGGGTCATCCACGGAGGAGAGTATGAGGATGGATCGATATGGTAGCGAGACCGCTGCCTATTCCGCGACGAGTCCTCAACCGGAGAAACCGAATCGCCAGACGCTTGTAAGACGACCGGATTGGGGGCTGTTCCGATGGCGATGATTCCGACCCTCCGATCTACCCAACCGGTTGGAATATTCATGGTCGGTACACAAGCGCGATCCACTCTTCGACCGCAGCAGCAATGTTCTCGGATCATCACGGCGGCGGCAGCCGGGCAGAGGTCCTCGGCGCTCGCCGCTCAAGTCTTATCTGATCCGTTTGATGCGCTTAGTCGCGTTTCATGGCGAGGCCAACCCGGCGGATCAGATGCCCACAACGCAGAAATTGCAAAGGTGAGAGAGTAGATCGCCGTGCCAAGGCCGACCGCGCAGCCGAGAACAACAGATGGCCGCAGTGGGCCGCTGACGCCTGTGCCTATAAGCTTATGCCGGATCGTAACGCCACATGAGGTCTTGAATCGAAGCACATGTCTCGCTTGCCTTCGGTTTTCGACGCCGTAAACCTCTTTCACACCCCGTGATCAGAACCAGAATCCGCCAGAGGTAAACCGAGCGAGGCGCTCGCCAAAGCGCCGCCGTCCAACCTCGCCTAATGGAACCTCCTCGCGTAACAATATCGCACTCAGCCGTCCAGACACCTCCGGTCATTATTCCAATCCTATGGACAATCTTGTCGCTGCCGCTTCACGATTGGAGGCCATCCCGATCAAGGTGATTCTCGCAGCGTGGAGACACGCTGGTCAAGGAGCTCCTTCGACCGCTTTGATTCAACAGAGGCATACTCATATAACCGTGACCGGATTCATTCCACCCTCGTCCGAGCCGGAGCTACAGCAGCGGTGGAGGAGCCGCCAGACAAGAAATGCATGGAACCGTGAAGCGCCCGTGGAAATAACTCGGCAGGCGGTCTTCGTGATGCTCGTGAAGTGGTAGACCGCACGGCACGCAGGGAGGCCGAAGTTAGCAGCACAAGACGAGGCACGCCAACTTACGCCAGCTTTGTCCCACTATCTCGGCCGAGCCAGGGGTCACTTAGTTCCTTGGGGTGCCCTGCCTCGCCCCCGCTTCACGCAATGTGCGCTACCTAAAGACTTCAAGGGTCCGCGAAGGTACCAAATTACACCGCCGATTTGTCTCCGTACATGGGTAGAGAGTTACGAGATGGCCATGGAGATGCTAGATGTGGATGAGGCCGCTGCAGTAAAGTACTTTACAATGATGCTTGAAGGACGGCTCAGATTTGGTTAAAAGGCTTGCCGCCTAATTCTATCAGCTCATGGGCCCAGCTTACAGCCCGGTTTATCCAGAATTTTAAGGATACCAGAAACAACCCATTTCAATAGTGGACTTAGCGGCTCGTGTCCGTGGAGGATGGAGAGTCAACAACCCATTGCGCGCCGTGTCTCGAAATTTTGCACTCATCGATCAGATCAACGCTGATTCTCGCGATTATAACTCGAAGGCAATCGCCGTTTAAGCCTCCGGTTAAAATTGGGGCGTAATGAAGCGTTTTGTAACTACATGGGCACCTCATGGGTGCTTTAGTGAAGTATGCTGATTCTCGATAGTACCAAGGATCCCGAGTCCGAGGATGACAAGGCAGGAAGGGAAAAGAACAAAGAACTCCAAGGGGCAGAACACAACACGGCAGTCATGGGAACGGAGGCAAACGTAGCGGATGGCAGCGAGATTTTGTGGCTAATACTAACTCGCAGACAAGGGTCAGCGACGCAAGGGTAAAGCGGCGAATCGCAGTGGAGGTCCGAATCCTAACCCGGATCGCCTGAACTATTTGTTGAACCAGCCCTGTCCAAAGCACGGGACGAAGGAGATGCCGACCAACCACCTTTGGAAGGACTGTTACATTATGCAGGAGTTCAAGAATTCTAATGCTTTCCGTTATGATCACGGGTCGTGGCGTTCAGATCCGTTTCCATGGGCCGGGTCACGATGGAGGAGCTTCCTGCTGTGCTTCAATGGCAATCGTGGTGGACATAACAATCGTAATAGTTAGAATAACCAAGGTGGTTACAGCCAGCAGCAGCAATGGGTTATCGAGCCATCCAAAGCAGCTTGAATAGTGGGCAATATCATGTTTTCATGACTAGCTTGGTTAAGAGAGACCGAAAGTCCGTAAGCGAGCGGTGAATTTCGTTGAACCGCCGCATTCACGTTATTTACGCTGGTCGGAACAACCAATCGTATGGAGCAGAGAGGATCACCTCTCCGGTTGACAATCCGGTCAGCTAGCATTGGTGGTAGCCCTCGTGTGGGAGGTTATAAATTCACCAAAGTACTCATGGATGGAGGGAGCAGCATTAACATCTTATATTATGAGACCTTCCGCCGATGGGGCTGACAGATAAAAATCTTAAACCGTCCAATACAAGATTCCATGGTGTGGTGCCCGCAAGTCAGATATCCTGTTGGCAAGATAGCTCGAGGTGGCTATTGGGGACGATCATGATTCCCGATCCGAGACGCTGACTTTTGAAGTAGTGAAGATCCGAGCCCATATCATGCTCTATTTGGGTGGCCGCTTATGCCAAATTCATGGCACGCCCTTGTTATATCTATTTACAGCTCAAGATGCCGGGTCACAAGGGAACGATAACGGTTCATGGAAGCCGCAAGATTGCTTTGGAATGCGAGGAAGGTGGTGCGCCTATGCAGAGTCACGAAGCACGGAGGAGTTAAAATATTACAATGACAATGTTGATCCGGCGGATATGACCCCGCTGAAGAAGCCAACTACAGAGCATGATCCGGATTTAAAGTTCAAATCGGCGGCCGAGACTAAGCTTGTTGACTTCGTTTCGGCGATTCGGCCCAAGCAGCTTCACTATCGCCAACTTGACCCAAATAGGAAAGCGCTACCATCGAAGTTCATCCGTGAGAATCGACATTTTGCATGGAAGCCTTCCGACATGCCAGAGTACCGAGGAACTCGCCGAGCACACTCTTAATGTTGATCCTAAGTACAAACCGTGAAGAAGCCCGCCGTCGTCGACCCCGATTCCAAGTCACATCGACCTAGCCGGTAACACCTCATATCACTTTGCGGCCTCACGACGGTATTCCCACGGTGTCGCTTACCATGGCCCGGACCGGTTGCGCTTTTGGCTCACGATATGATAGTGTCGCTAGCATCCACATGACAGAGAACCCGGGCCGACATGGCTAGTCGTGAACCCAAAGCGCGCTAACCCATGGGGACAGCATACATGAATCACATCGAGCATGTCGGTCATCAACGTGAATCTGGCTGGAGCACTGGCTAACAGGACCCTGTAACCCGGCTGTAGCAAAGTTAGGCAGACTCGGATGTCACCGCGACATTTCCGGGATGTATACGTGAACGGCGAAACACATGCCGCCAATATGTTCAGAGCAAGAGTGCTGGCTAGCAGGACTCGTGAACCGGTCAGAAGGCATTACTATCGCTAGGAAGCACTAGACTACATTTCCCATATGAGAGGCTGCCAAGGATAAACAACTAGATTGTCGGATCCCACACATACCAAGCATTTCAAACATACACACAATATGCTCAATATGTGTAAATACAACATGGCATCACAACATAACTCTACGACTCAAATATTTATTAGGCCCGAGGAGCGAGATATTACAAACATGGGTCTCATGACCCAACATACGAGCATACAAGTCAAAGCACAAACGGAAGCTTAACATGTCCGAGTACGCATAACTATAAATGAAAAAGGCTTAGAAGCTCGACTATCTACCGATTCCGCCGAGGGCGCAAGATCATAGCCGAGGTAACAAGCTAAACGTCAAGTCCACGCTGAACTACTAGCGAGACCAAGTCTCTCGCAAAAACATAAATAGGCAAACGTGAGTACAAATGTACTCAACAAGACTTACATCGTAACTAACTACATATGCATCATTATCAACAAAGGGGTGGTGGAGTTTGACCGCAGCAAGCCAGCTTTGACTCGTGGATATCCCGAACTACGATCGCAAGTAACTCTTTGAGGTGGCGCAATGAGTCCACATATTCACCATATCAATACACCACTATGGATCCGCCTCGCCTACCTACGAACGCCATCCATAGCACTCACGCTATCTTGCGATTTTAGAGTATCCACTTTCACTTGTCTATGAACCGACAGCAACCCGTAAGTCCTTTACCATGGACACGACTATTCAATAGATCATATTAACCCCGCAGGGTGTACTTCTTCACACACGCCTCGCCACTTACCACCATGTACACGTCGGTATCTCGCAACCTTCAAGCGAAGCTCGGCGAGGGAGTCGGCCACGACCGACTAACCACACAAGTCTCTCGTCTGTGTTTATCGCCTATTCAGGTTCCATCCGCAAGGAGATCCGCCGGGTGTCGCTTCACGGCCCCAAACGATGTGAGCAGGGTTCCCGAGACACCAAACGGCGCCTGCACACCGTACACGGTGTATCTACCGCAACATAGCCCACCCCTAGGGTTAGCGCCACGCACGCCCCCAACACATATCCTACAAACACTAGAAACTAGTTGCAACTCCCGGACGTAGATCGAGTTGATTAATAAGTTGAGAGGGGCACTTAAGCATTCCAATGCGTGGTAGTAGCTGTTCATGGATCACAAACACGTAACTCAGCCTCGAGGACGGTTTCAATGAGACAACCCACCATGTACTCCTACATGGCCTCTCACCACTACTTTTACCATATTGTGTTCACACACTTAGCTCACACACAAGAGGACATGTTCACACACCATTCCAATTCATTCCCGATGAATCGACCGACTCAACTCTAAGAAGTAGCAGCATGACAAACAAGCATGAATGAGTAGGCACAACAGGCTCAAACAACTCCTACTCATGCTAGTGGGTTTCATCTAATTATCGTGGAATGACAGTCATGCAGAGGATAAGGTTCAGCTACCGCAACAAAAACACATGAGTCATTGTTGTCCTAATGCAGTAAAATAGAGCAGGAGCGAGAGAGTGGGATTATATCGAATGAACAAGGGGTTTTGCTTGCTCGGCACTTCAAGATAGTATAGTTCTTCATCGGTGTCATCGAACTTATCGCCGAACCACGCCTATCGAGAGGGACAAATACCGCAAACAAAGAGGAACACAATCAATGCGATGCAACAAATATGATGCATGATAATGTCATGGCAATATGCTGTTGATTTAGCTAATGCAACTAGCAACCATATTAAATGAAGTTGGTTTGAACCAAGGGTTCAAATTCAAACTCCATATGTGAAATTCAAATGCCATTTAATTGATTTGACCTGATCAGTAGGTATAAGTTGATCCAACATGCATGAAAGTTGTACAGATGGATTGATTGGATTTTTCCGATCATTTTTCATATATAAATTATTTCATTCTGAGCTACGGTTGATTTTATATGAATTTTAGAAGTTTTTGCTATTTTGTGGAATTTCCGATAAGAATAATTCCAAGAATTGATTTATTGCATCAAGATGACGCCAACAGTTAACTCATACGACCTGTGTTAAACCCGACCTGTGGGTCCCGTGATGTCACCAATAAAGAAATGCAAAGAGAGGCTGACCAAAGGTCCAGTCAACGCCGAGGTGTCAAGGTCAAATCGACAGGGGCCCACGGGCTTTAGCTTATGTTAAGGAGGGAAAACCCCGGTTAATTAAGGTATGGGGCCCGCTGTCATTGACCCTCGGGGTTTTAAAGCATGGTGGTTAGCCCTCAATGACGTGCCACGCCGCCATGGTCGGGTTAGCCGCCGACCATCCAAAGGCGGCGGCGGCTCGCACGGGTGGCGCTTAGGGGCAGCGGCCGAGTGCGCCGAGGGCACCAGAGGGAGCCTCGCCGCCAAGATCTAGGGGCGCAAGCGGAAGGAGCCCGGGCGGCGGTAATCATGGGCGACAGCGAAGCCGGGCGGCGGCCGGAGCTCGGAGGTGCTTCGAGACGGCGCCACGGACACCAGTAGGGACAGGTGAGTGGGTGCGTTTGCTCCGGGGCTTGCTGAGCATGAGGGTGGGCTCGGACGCAAGCGAAGGCGGCTAGAACGGCGACAACGACATGCGCGACGGAGTCGAGCTCTCAGCCATGGCGGAGATGCGTCCTGGAGCTCGCAAATGTGAGGGAAAAGAGAGGGGTTCGGATAAGGAGCTCACTGCAAGGTCGGAGAGAAGCTCGGCGGGCTCGGGGGCGTCCTGCATGCGGCGAATCAACGACAGTGGTGGTCGGAGGCCGAGGAGGAAGACGACGGTGGTGTCGGTGTTGCAGGGCGTCCGGGCTTGCGCTTGTTGAGGGGAAAACTTCACGGCGTCGAGGCGGACGGCAGGGTCAGCATGGAGAGGCACGGGGTCGGCTATGGCTGCGGTGGTGCTTGGCGGCACACAAGGTGCGCCGGGCGAGAGGGGAGAGAGCAGAGGAGGGAGAGAGCTCTGGAGAGGGTGAGAGGAGGTCGAGGGGTTGCGTGGCATCGCCCGTGACGACGAGGAGGAGCCAGCAGCAAAGGAGGGAGGAGATGGTCACAAGGCGTGGGGGCACGAGCTGCTTCTCCTCCCGGCAGGAAGAAGACAACACTGCCTCATCATAATGGGCTGCCACTGGGGCCAGTGGCCTGGCCAGTGGGCTGCTGTAAGTGGCCCAGTGAGCCTCTCTCTGTTTCTATTAAATTATGTTTTCTATTATTCTGTAGTTTTAGGGCTTTATTAAAAATACTTAGACACTTCCAAAAATCATGAAACTACTCATGATCACTGTTGGGAATATATCCTACAAAGGAACATTTTAGTTTATGTATTATTTGAGCATTTAAAATATTATTTAGCAATTAAATGCCCAAATGCAAATACCATATGGTTTAATTCAAAAATCCGTAATGGCCTAGAATATGTGCACCATTTTTGGCAGAGGTTTTAAACCAATCCAAAAATGATAAACTTTTCTCAAGGGTACTTTGGGTTCATTGAGAATATTTTTTATTTGAACCTAGTTGATTTGGTTTGGTGCTAGGGTTTGAGCAATCCCCATTTCAACTTTCAATAAATTTAGACATGATGCAACAACCAAGCTAGCACTAGTGCATTGCAAGGCTAGGGATGTGACAACTCACCCCCACTAAACAAGAATCTCGTCCCGAGATTCAAGACGTGAGGTAAGTAGACAGAGGGGACACAAAACTAACACGATATTGTCGATCCAATTCCCTTCCCGAATAGGTTGGTTCATTGCTCCAATTGATCTTGACGTCCTTGCTTTTGAGATCTTCATCCAACACGACGGGGACAGAAAGAAACTCTATAGGAAACGATCTCCTCGAAGATCGAGCACTCAAGATCAACTCGTGGAATGATAGGTTGAAACATCTCGAGTTGAGGCACAAAACACATCGAGAGGGATGGAAGAACAAACAACAAGGTTTGATTTGGTGGGCAACAATTCCACGCTTAGAAAGAAGGTGATGGAGTCAGAGTAGCGAGGAGTTAATTGCTATGATACCATAACGGGGCACTTTGGAATAGATGGCCCAAAGAACTATTCCCTCAAGTGGCAAAAGGAATTACTTTTGATACATAGACCATTGGAACTCTTCTCACCAGCCTGAGGCAATTTTCCTAACGATCGCTTACGGAGTTCAAAGGAATGGCATATCCGGATTCAATGGATGATGTGGACTACCTTGTTGAAGACAACGCGATGGATGATTTGCTTGTCATCGAAATGGATGGGACGATGGTAGGACCACTTTTGAAGATGATCCTAAACAACAATTATCGAGAGGGCTGCCCATGGAAATTGGCACAATGGCGGTGCAAGCTGGGAACATAATGCAAATGCTAGGAATGATCCAACCATCATATCTCGCCGAGATTCAGATCTGGTTGGTGTCGGATATTCCGCACTCCATCCAGCCTAGAGAGAAAAATGAAGTTTGCAACAAAAATCGACGAGATGGCATTATGAGATTCTCGGAGATGAACTACGATAGCAAGCTCCAAAACATGAGCTAGTTCTCGCTAAACATGCGAACACGCTGTCCTGCATAAAAATGACCACATGGTAGTCTTATGATAAAACACTACCGAAGTTCGTGGGGAACCATCATCGCGATAACGTAAGTCCTTGCATAAGGCATGCTCTAAGAAGGAACTTTTCTCCTTGAACAAATCAGTTAGTGGCTTGGTGCTAGGAAATTCATATGGAATGAAGATGATCACCATCGCACCATAGAATACTTCGCACATGCATGACCGACTTGGAATGGTACCAGAGGAAACAAAACAACCTTTCTCAAACTCACAAATGCAACTTGCACCAAATGCACATGAATTCAAGGAAGTCACTTCTTCCATCCAAGCATAAGCTTCATGAACGGAACACGAAGGCATTGCTTACAAAGTTTTCAACACTAGGTTGATGTTCAACATGAATCATGGGGAGACAAAATGTCACTGATGGGCTCAACAAAGAACTCATCGTAATTTCCATATCACTTGACTTCCACCATCATGTGAACACGGTGATAGCATTGGTCGACAAAAGATGTAATGGTGTATGCTCGAGGGATCAACCACGCAGTAAGACAACATTACGAACATCGCTGGTTCTCGATTGACTTAACGATAGCCCATACTCAAGTCAAAGGCTGGATAAGACAATAGCACCGGCTAACCGATCACGAGGATCAATCAACGAAGATATCATCTTTCTTCAACACACACACACAAGGATATCCCTTAGTGATGAACTAAGTCGACAAGCTTTTATCTTCCAACTCCCAAGTTATTGTTTAGCTCAACCAACTAGCTCAGGGGTATCCAACAATTCTTGGAGAATGGCTGGTTTAGAGGAAAACCAACTTGATCACAAGCTCAACATAACACCGTGGGACAACTCGGTAATACTTCCAGAAGATATTCGGAAATCACGAACCACCGTATGTTACTAAGCTCGAGAGCAACCTTGCTTTTCAGGGCAAGACGATATGATCAAATAAGCAAGGGACTGAATAATTCTAACTCATTGATCGAAGAGTGCACCAGGAAAATGGACTAGTGGCACGGTCAACCTTAGGGTGATGATTCAGTAATCAACACGCTAAGAATGAGAATATTGTTCATTAACTACCAAGCAACGGAGTTGCTAGGAGTATCGATTTCACACATCACGACTCACTTGCCAGCATTCCGGTTATGACAACACGGAACCGGGGAATGAGCAATGATGTCGAGAGGTATTATTGCAACAAGAATTCATAAGAGTTGGTGCGTTCTCATGACATTCTTGACATAAGACGGTAATACTTCAGGTAGAACAGTAATCAAAAGCTGGATGGGCACTTTGATCTCGCGGAATACAACTGCTTTGACCCAATCCTAGAAATGGACAAGGTATCGAGTTTGTTTCTCCTAGTCATTCCGCAATGTAATGGCTTGACGGACCACAAGAATAATGGGCATCGGCGAGCACGAGTGCACGACTACTCCTGACTATCAACCGATAGACGGGATCGAATACAAACTATGGAGGAACAACTCGAGGAACATATAACTTTTCGAGTTGTGGAGGCATGGATTAGTATGTCGAGCAAAGCTCAACATTTCCTCCGGATAACCCATGCAGAGAAGGTAGAACTGGCAGAGTCACAATATAGAATGGAGAACTCCTCAAGAGTACTGATTGCATCTTTAGGCTCAAAGAGGAACTTCGCCATAACTAGTTCATGGTATTTGGAAGAATGAAATACCACGTACATCGTGGACTATCGCAGTTACTAATATCCTAAAGGAACTAGCAAATACTAACAACATGAAGTAGGGTGAATCTCGGTTCAAGAACCCAGGAATAGAATGCCTACTAACTAATAACATCACGGATGCTTTCAAGAATAATGGCCGTAATCATCACACCGGGATACAAAAGCATTGCTAAATTACTAGGCGACTTCCTAAACACCTAGGGTCATAATAATAGCTCCAACATCTACGCCGAGGCAACAAAGTACCTAAACTTACCGATTAGTGTGCTTATTCTCGACCAAAAGGACATCGAACTCAAGGAAAGGATTTGCAAATGCATCAGACTATTTAGAGACCTGGGATGACTCGGACAACATAACGGCTGTAAATGCTCAAAATGATTTGAGACATCCTGCAAATTGGTGGCATAACCACTCAGAAGCACAATATCAAGGTTCCGAGACCAACTATGAACACACGGAAGTAGTAAAACTGAACTGAGATTTGAAACTATCAATTCCATAAGTCTATGGATTAGCAACACGCCATCCTAATAGATAGATGAGAAGCCTAGTTCTTAAACCCCAGAGAAGAGAAGAGGATGACTCGCATCGTAAGGCCATGAGGTATAAGGAGTAAAAAGAGCCTTACGCTCCCTTCCACAATCAATTCCTTACATAACTAAAGCATTTCTAGACACAACTTCACCAGTTTGGCTTGGTAATCCTACAGCAACAAAGCTCGATACCAAAGCTGTCAGACCCCCATTCCAAGTCACATCGACCTAGCCGGTAACACCTCATATCACTTTGCGCCTCACGCACGGTATTCCCACCGTGTCGCCTTACCATGGCTCCGGACCGGCTGCTTTTGGCTCACGATATGATAATGTCGCTAGCATCCACATGACAGAGAACCCGGCCGACATGGCTAGTCGTGGAACCCAAAGCGGCGCTTAACCCATGGGGACAGTATACATGAATCACATCGAGCATGTCGGTCATCAACGTGAGAACTGGCTGTAGCACTGGCTATCAGACCTCGTAACCCGGTCAGAAAGTGTTAGGCAGCACTGGATGTCACCGATGACATATCCTCAAGGGATGATACAGAACGGTGAAACACATGCCGCCACCAAGTGTTCGTGAGCAGAGTGCTGGGCTAGTAGGACTCGGTGAACCGGTTTCCTCCCCAACAGGACATATCAATGTTGTTTCTTGCATTATCCTACTCATACTCGAACAATGCTGATCTTACATTAACAATGCCTGTCTTTTTGATATGATGCAAGGTCCTACTAAGCTTACGCCTTTGTAATCACACCACCTTTGCTAAAAACAGGAAGCACAACTCGTTCTCGATCGTGACGACGGCAAAGATCGATGATCATTCGGACATATGAGCCGAAAAGTTATATTGCAAACCCCATCGATACAAGCACTGCGTAATACATGAGTATCCGGACAAAGGATGTTACGCCTATGAGCAGGATACCAGCTTGTTGGGGCCTTTAGGATTTTTAGTTGGAGGCGGTAAACAACCTTGGTTCACACTTCTATTTCTACTCAATTATCCGATTAACCAGAGATCACCGCTGGCAAGGACCTTGATGGCAGAGAGGCTGCTTGTTATGGAAAACGTGGTCTACACAACAGCTCTAGGAGTTCGGGAGCAACTCTAATTGTCAACGATACAACGCGGCCAAAAGAAGGTGAGAATGACAAAGGCATCCGGATTAACTTTGATCCTTGGATGTCTCAATTACCAAGCAAAGTGATGGTTCTAGCCTTCGTGTTGATAGGTAATTGGGCTGTTGCATCGAAGGGTGTAGTAATCGGTGTCTCCGGATCATCGTCGTCAAGCGGGCTGCAGATTATGATGGTGTTGGATCATCTCTTCAATGACTTTGTTGTCTTTGCTGCTGGTTCCGATGGGTAGTTCTTTCTTTGTTATGCATACCCTTGTCATTTGGTCATCCTCGCTCATGTCACTCTTACTATGTAATAGTTGCTTGCTTAGAATGTCATTCTCGCCCTGGATCACGAGAGTCTGAGTACCAGATGGGTGCGTTTTGGTGGTGTAGCAAGACTTCTTATGAACTATCATGTCTTGCTGTTTATGTTGAGTAGTCACTAGTCGTGTTTGAATGTTGTATATATCGTTGTTTCAACTCTTTATTGTCTCGAATCATCGTGGGCTAAATGAGGGCATCACATTCTCCAAAGGTTCAAAGTATATCTCCTTTTCAAGTTATATAATTTGAGCTCGTTGTCTTTCGATATGTACACTTGTTTGGGCCAAGGAGGTGTCGCTGAATATGGGCTGTAGTAACGCAATGCCAAATAGGTCAATTATGACTCTCGTGCCGGCTCTCAAAAGATCCTCAAAAAAGGCCGGCTTCCAAAAAGAAAGAATAAGGACTTTAGGCCGATATGTGGGCCCACTGTGTTGCGCTTATGCCGAGAGCATATTAGCTGCGGCTCAAATTCATGCTACCTTTTCATCCCCGCCTCCCGCCTCCCCACTCGAATTCGATTCCACCAGCCCCAAACCTATACCTCGTACTCGCTATCATGTCGCTGGTCAACGCGATCTCGGATCCCGAGGTCCGCCTCCCATCGTCGCGCTGTATGCCGCGTCATCAAAGGCATGGCGGCGCTGACAACCAGTTTGTTTAAAGTGCTGATGGTAACCATCAACGGCATCGCCTCCCGCTGGACACCTTGTCAAAGTCTTGGCATTGCGACGGCATCCAAATAAGTGACTTGCTCGTCAAGTCCGTCCGCCACCACCTGATTTCTTCACTTCCCGGATACACCGCAATCGTGTGTTCAATCTTCCCGCGCTTGTTCCGCGATGGCGCGCTGGTGAGCTTTTGGTGGCACCTGTGGATCCGTGCCCTCGAACTTGAGTTTTTAACAAAGCTTACCTTCCACGGCATGCCTCGACGTGCTTGGAACAGCGAGTCCATGAACGAGCTTATCAACGACCTTGGAGGTGAGCTCGGCATGTTTGTTCCTCCGCATGTTGGGCTCACGGTTATGGCATGGATGAAGAAGCCGCCCACCATACCGAAGGTGATTGGTGTTGAGATACCGTGCAGGAACCGGGTTGTACTATTGCCGCCACCAAGGCCGCCTGGGACCATGTTAGGGATGTACCAGATCGAGTGTTTGTGCATGTCAAGAAGTGGTCAATCCATCAATCAAGTCCTGCCGCCCGCTGTGCTGGGTCCATCGACGACGCCCATTACAGGAGTCAACGCCGATTTTTCTGTTGTTCTGAATGATGGATGGCACAGGGTTTACTCCATCGCGCGGCAGAGGCCATCGCTTTTGGGAGAGGAGGCAGGTCTGGCTGCCCGATGTGCTCTAATTTGAGGTAACAAACCAATCTTGTCGATACTAGTTAAATCCGAAGCTATGGGTGAAGCACCGATATGCCAAGACATTTGATTGTGACCTGTTCTAATTTTGTACCGAACTTTGTTTAGAAAGGTTGTATGTCAACTTAATGTACTAGCGTAACTTATTGTGTTGTCTGTCTGCTTTCTTTGCACAACATTCAAGATATTTCCTTGTCATTGATAAAGACGATGAACCGTTATGTACGACTTCGTTGGTTCCAACATAGCCCTTCCCGTAGCGATCCACCGCTTCCATCCTGATTGTGCCGCCTACGTGAAATTTTTTGTATGCAAGTTCAGTGCAGTTATGATGTTCTATATGATTGTGTCAACTATATAAGTTTTTACCGAGCATCGCATGCATATGGCTGAAAGATGTATTTACGAGCATCACCGCATGGGCTCTCTCTATCTCTCTCTCTCTCACACACACACACACACGCCGCCATTACCACGCAAATGGGACCTGCTGAATTATTTATTTGCTCGTGACAGCTTTTAATTAGGTTCCACTATAATCTAACTTTTTTCTTAAGTTAATTGAGCTCATGACTTCAAAAAGTATGTGAAGCCTTGTTTGGGCCTTTCCGCCGCTGAATGTGGACCGAGTAACCATGTTAGGTTGTACTGCACATGTGCCTTTTTTTCAACATCGCAATGCAATCAATGGCCGTTGTACACAATATCCGGTCAACTTGTTATTCTCCGCCTACTGGCTGCAAACTTTCCTAGGAGGTATGCATTGGCTTAACAAGAAAATGGACTTTAAGAAATAATAAATGGGATGTAATTATAATCGACAACATTACGCACTCAAACACGAATTAGTTTGAAAAATATATTATTTTTGAATTTGAAAATTTTAATTTCATTACTTGTTGCGCGAAAGCAATATTGATTTTAACGAATACAACTTTATTTTGAAATTATATTTAACCCGACTAGAAATTTCGGATCCCATCAAAATGTGGGATTTTTTTGAATTCTGTTTTGAGCGTTGTTTGAAATTATTAATCGTTGTCCTAGCTAGAAGTTACTGTACTTTTAACAAATCAGAATGGGCTGTAGTAAATTCCATTAGAATTAAAAAATGGGCCGACATTCTTACAAATCGCAAATGGGCTATATGTTCTCTCGCCAAACCGAGTCAGGCCTACTAAGTTGACGCTGCACTAAGGGCTTTGTCAACTTAGTCAATATAAACGATTCTAGTTGCAGTGATCGACGATGTCCATCCAACGGCCGTAGTGCTTCTTCAACCTTCGTCTTCTTGCTCCACCGCCAAAGCACGGCTGTCGCTCGGTGCTCCTGCCTCCTGGTCGGGCAGTGATGCCGCTGGAGGCCTCACCGCCTGCATTACTCCCACCGCTGGCCTGCCATCCTCTACTCACCGACACCCTGTTATTCTCGCGGCGACGGCAGCCTCACACCGCACCAACCGAACCTCATACCTCCGCTGGCTTCCACCAAGGCCTCCCGGCTCCTCGTCAGCATTCTTCTAGGCCTCGCTGCCTTCCGACCACCGCCTGTGCTCTCTCGGTGTGGTCAACAATATGGTCAACGATCGACTTCCATCGAAAAGAGCATCAGACGTGAGAGGCAGACAGTGGTCCAGGCCGCAAGGAAGTGCCTTATTACGCGAAAAATAATTATTCTCCACCGACAAAGAGGGACCGACGGACGGGCCACCTTATTTCGGAAAACGCTTCCTCGATCGCTGGGACCCACGGACGGGCCAGCGATTTCGAAAAACGCTCCTCATTGCCACTGACCCACCGGAAGTGCCTCCTTACGCACAAAAATGAATACTCCGCTAGCTGGACTCACCATGGTGGGAGGCTGACTTAGGGCCTACTAAGGATCGATGGGGGCCTTTGTCAACTTTAGTCAATATGAACGATTCTAGCTCGAGTGACCGTATGATGATGCATCCAACGACCGTAGTGCTTCTTCAACCTCTGGTCTTCTTGCTCGTACATGCTTCGCTTCTCCCGTGGCCGGGTCAAGCCAGCAGAGGCCTCACCGCCCTACTATTCCCACCACTAGCTGTGCCTCAAGGCGACGCATGCCACCACACCACACCGAACCAGCTAACCTCAGATTCATCTCCGCTGGCTTCCATCGCCAAGGTTTTCCCCGCTCCACGCCGTCCCTTCCTAGGTTCGCCAGCCCACCGCCGTGGATGCTTCTCGCACGCGGATGAACGTGGTCAAGGAACGATTTCCATCGGAAGATTATCAGACGCGGAGAGGCCGATACCGGGTCCACGCCACATCCCGCTTGTGATTTGCCAGTAAGTCGCTTTGTCGCCTGTTGGGCTGCAAATCTTTCAAGACGAGGAGAGCTTATCTATTGGCCGAGAAAATGGCCCATCAAGAATGAGAAATGGCTGTACATTTTAAAACACATTAAACCGCAATTAGTTTCAAATATCTTTTTTTCATTTCAAGATTTTAAATTACATTAATTTTATGCATGGAGAATTTGTTGATTTTATATTGATATACATTTATTTTTAAAATCAGTTTGAATGTGAGTCGAGATTTGGATTAAAAACAGTTCGAACCGCACCAAATATGTAAAATTTCGATATAATTTTTAACCGTGACTACAATATGGGATGTAATGCTAACAAAACAATATGGGCTCCAAAAAACTTTCGAATTAGAAAACGGGTTGTAAATTATTAGAAATAATGGCGTATGGGTTGTATGTCGTTTTCCATGATTTGAGGCTTTCCTAAAAAGGTTGACGACAGCACCGATCGTTGATGTCCATCCAACGCAGCCGTGTCTTCTTCAATCTCGCCTTCCCGCTCCAAATTACCAAACAAGCTACCGGGCGGACTGCTTGTTCTCCTCTCCCTCGGGTCAGCGTTGCAGCCTCACCACCCCACCGATTTCCCATCACTGGCCTAGCCATCCCTCTACTCACCCACACCTTCTCATTCTTCGCGACGGCAGATCTAACCAAGAAACTGTGACAGATTCCTCCGCTGGGAAACAACCGCCGAAGCCTCCGTCGCCCCTGCTAGGCTCGCCGTCAGTTCCACCGCCGTGGTGCTTCCGGCGCGCATGGTCAATGTGGTCAACGACCTAATTCCATCGGAAGAGTATCGGCGTGAGACGATACCGGGTCCATGGTCAGCAAAGAAGGAAGTGCCTCCTTATTACGCCGAAATAATTATTCCTCCACCGACAGGGACCCACGGACGTGCCACCGATTTCGCGAAAAAACGCTTCTCAACTGCTAGGACCCACTAGTTACACCTTCGCACGCAAGGAGGTGCGTCCGGCAAAAAACAAATGATTCGCTTCACGGGACCCACCAACTACATCTTCGACGCAAGGAAGTGCTCGATACCGGGACCCACCTGGTCGGTTGCGACATAGCATTGTCATTTTGGTCGCGAACGCATGTACATATATCGGTGGATGTAGAGGCGCACGCAGTCGAGTAGAGGCGCACACGTATGTGTACACGCACGCATACGCGCCGTGGTGCAAGAAAGAAAATACGCCACGTATGTACATACGGGCGGGTCTGAATGCCTACTCGCCGCGATACGCACGGCGAGGGCTCGCTGACATGGCTGGGTCAAACGAGAAACAACGCCGCCGCCGTGTTCATGGGGAGGCAACGGAATGCGCTGTGTTCATGGGGAGGCAACGCGCCGTGTTCATCGGGAGGCAACGGAACGCGTGGAGCCAACCGCCGGGTCGGAACGGAATGCGGGTCGTGTTCATCGGGAGGGCTTGGACGGAACAGCGATGGAAACAAGGCTCGCATACCGCAGAACGGAGGAAACGACTTGTGTTCGACCGCCACGTTCAAACGGGATCCGTTCATCGAGGTCTCGCGACGCAGAAACGGATTTAAACGGACCTCCTACGGTCGAAACGGGGTCCTGCTGATCGAGGTGTGGCGATCGCAAAACGACGAAATGTACCTCCCACGGTCAAACGGGGTCCGTTAATCGGAGGGTGGGCGATCAAGAAACGGATTAAACGGACCTCCTACGGTCGAAACGGGGTCCTCGTTGATCGAGTGGGGCGCGAAACGGATTAAACGGACCTCCCACGGTCGAAACGGGGTCCGTTCATCGGAGGTGGGCGTGATCGCAAACGGACTCCACGGATACCGCTCATCTCCACCATCGACCTCTCCACTTCCACGGGCTACCGTCGACTTCCTCCAGCCCACGGCTCGCTCATCCAGCCTCCACCCGCGCTTACCGGACCGCCATCGCTCAACCACCCCTCCACCGCTTCACCGCTCATCAAGCCTCCACACCACGGGTCCTGCTCAACCACCCCTCCACGGGCACCCTCCACCGCCTATCGCTCATCCAGCCCTCCACACCACGGGTCCCGTTTCAGAGGCAACGCCACCGCCATCGCTCATCCAACCCCCCGCAACGCCATCGCTCATCCAATCGATCGGCTTCAGCTAGCAGCAGTAGCGGCGAATCGATCGACGTTCAGCTTAATGTACCATCGATCGATCGCCGGGTTGAGTAACGCTGAGCAGGGTAATCGCCGGGTTCAGCGAGAGCCCAACGCCGCCGGGTTCAGTAGAGCTAACGCCGCACACACGCCAGAGTGTATGAGAGAACGCGATCGCTTCTACCGACCTCCTCACCGTGAACTGAACCAAATTTTCCTCGCTCGCTTCTACTATGTTTTTGGCCATGGACGGCCCAAAGAATGTCATGCAAATCCTGCCTCCGCCAGACGAAAAGCCCATTTTCCGTCATGATTTTTGTCATAGAAGTAGGAGCCCACCACATCTATGATGATACCGGTTTTGTCACAATTATCGCATAGAAGTGTCATATGTATGACAGAAAAAATTCATTCGCCCAAAATGTCACGGATGTGTCTTTTTTTTAGTGATGGGAGGCGAGAGCCCTCCGAGATTGGATCTGCTCCTCTATCTCTGCTTTCTGCTTCTCTCACGACCTTTCACCGCTTCGTATATATATATGGAGATCCAGAATCTGATTGACTGAAACCTTCGCCATGATTTTTTACCAAAATTAGCTTTCTTGCGGTCAAGAAGGCATCAACCACGGTGGCCCACGAGGTCAGGCTACCGCCTTGTGGGCCACCTCGGCACCGTCTGCTGATTTTTTCCCATATTTTCCAAATATTCCAAAAATAAGCTCCATCCGCTTTATCCCGCTTGACTCCGCTTGATATGGATATTCTCATAAACAAACATGCAATAGATGTGAACTGCACCGATCAATATGTTAGTCCCAAAAATAGTATAAAAAGTTACCAAAAAGTATATGAAAGTTGTATAATATTGGCATGGAACAATCAAAATTATAGATACGACGAGACGTATCAGCATCCCAAGCTTAATTCGTGCTCGCCCTCCAAAGAGGTAAATGCTAAAAAGATAATTTTTGATGTGGAATGCTACCTAGCATAATCTTGATCATGGATCTAATCATGGCATGAATATTAAGACATGAGGATTCAAAGAAATAGTCTATCATTTGACATAAAAACAATAATACTTCAAGCATACCAACCAAGCAATTATGTCTTATCAAAATAACATAGCCAAAGAAAGCTCATCCCTACAAAATCATATAGTCCAGTATGCTCCATCTTCACCACACAAAGCATTCAAATCATGCACAACCCGGATGACAAGCAAGCAATTGGTTCATACTTTTAACGTCACCTTTCAACCCTCACGCAATACATGAGCGCAAGCCATGGATATAGCACTATAGGTGGAATAGCATATGATGATGGAGGTTATGTGGAGAAGACAAAAGGAGAAAGTCTCATTGACGCTAATCAATCAAGTTATGGAGATGCCCATCAATTGATGTCAATGTGAGGAGTAGGGATTGCCATGCAATGATGCACTAAGAGCTATAAGTGTATGAAAGCTCAAACTGAAACTAAGGGGTGTGCATCCAACTTGCTTGCTCATGAAGACCTCGGCATTTGAGGAAGCCCATCATCGAATATGTAAGCCAAGTTCTATAATGAAAATTCTACTAGTATATGAAAGTGATAACTAAGAGACTCTCTATATGAAGAACATGGTGCTACTTTAAAGCACAAGTGTGGTAAAAGGATATTAACATTGCCCCTTCTCTCTTTTTCTCTCATTTTTTATTTTTTATTTTTTCCTTTTTTGGTGGGCTTATTTGGCTCTTTTATTTGGGCTTTTATTCTTTTATTTTGATAACTCACATGGGACAATGTTCTAATAATGATGATCATCACACTTTTATTTACTTACAACTCAATATTACAACTCGATGTCTAGAACAAAGTTATGACTTATATGAATGTTTCCAAGGGTACCGGATGTGCAATGATCTAGGTATAATGACATCAAAATGCATAAGCCATGAAAACATCATGCTATTATCTTGAATGCAAAATAAATGTCAAGTCATGTATATATATGATGACGAGAAGTTGCATGCAATATATCTGAATGGCATGGAAATGCCATGATAGGTATTGCTTTGAGGGAGATATAATGAGGCTTGTGTGATAGAGCGATCATATCACGGGGTTTGATGCACCGCGAAGTTTGCACCAACTCTCGAGGTGAGAAAGGGCAATGCACTGCATCAAGAGGCTAGAAATGATGGAAGGGTGAGAGGCGATAATCCGTGGACTCACATTAGTCATAAAGAAACATATACTTATTGCAAAAGTTTATTAGCCTCAAGCAAAGTACTACTATGCATGCCCCTAGGGATAGATTGTAGTAAAAGACCATCGCTTGTCCCCGACCGCCACTCATAAGGAAAGCAATGAAAGAACACCTCATGCTCCGACTTCAAGCACATAACGGTCACCATAATGCATGCTAATGGACTTGCAAACCTCAACACAAGTATTTCAACCAATTACCAACTAGCACGACTCTAATATCACCACCTTTATATCGCAAAACTATTGCAAGGAATCAAACATATCATATTCAAGGATCTACAAGTTTATGTAGGATTTTATGACTAACCATGTGATGACCGCCTCGCCATCTCTAAATAGATATAAGTGAAGCAAAGAGTTTAAATTTTCTAAAAGATATGCCCACGCCTAACAAATATAAGTGAAGCTAAAGAGCATTCTACAAATGGCGCATTGTCAAGTGAAGAGAAACAATCCAAACTTCAAATGATATAAGTGAAGCACATGAAGCATTATAAAGCCATACTCAGATATAAGTGAAGTGCAAGAGCATTCTATAAATCAACCAAGGACCAACTCATACCAGCATGATGCATAAAAAGAATGAAAACTAAATGCAAAAGACGCTTCCAAGATTGCACATATCGCATGAATGAAACGAATCCGAAACATACCGATACTTGTTAAGAAAGAGGGATGCTCTTCCGGCATCCCCAAGCTTAGACGCTTGAGTCTCCTTGAATATTTACTTGGGGTTCCACGGGCATCCCCAAGCTTAAGCTCTTGCCTCTTCCTTCTTCTCACATCAGACCTTCGATCATCGAACACTTCATCCAATAACAAAATTAAATAAACCTGTAAGATCCGTTAGTATAATAGCAAATCATCACTGTAAGTACTATTGCAAACCAATTCATATTTATTTTTGCATTGTGTCACTGTATTATAGCTTTTTCATGGCTTAATCCACTGATATAAATTGATAGTTTCATCAAAACAGTAAAACTATGCATCAAAATGAATCTGTCTAAAAATGTAATACCGTAGTAACTGAACATCACTATACTGAACTTGAAATTTTTACAAATTTAGGAAAATAAAAAATTTGTATAGAAAGACAAGGCAAAAATAATCAGAACCATTTTACGCTCCAATTAAATGTAAATCGCACATTACAAACAAGCAAAGTTTTTGTCCCGCACTCATACAAACCAACAAGCATTGTAACCATCCTAAAGGCAAACCTGGCACATTATTTTATAACAATGGAATTGTACAGGATCATTATTTTGTTGAAAAGTTTCTAATCAAGATTCACAAAGTTCCAGAGCATGAACAAAGTTCAAGGCTAGTCTACCAACAATGCTCGCTCTTCTCTATTTCGCTTTCTTTGAAATTTTTGGTTCCCTTTTATTTTTGTTTTTAAACTAAAATGAAAGCACTCAACAGAAATAAATGACTCTCTAAAACTTCCGGTTGTCTCCTTGGCAGCGCTTTTCTTTAAAGCCATTAAGCTAGCATATAGTGCTCAAGTAGTGAATCCACCCGATCCCAAGGTATATCAAAGCCAATTTTAATTAGCAATGATTTGGCATTTAGTAGTGAGCAAAGTAACATAAATCAAGCAAATGACTAAGTCTAACTCTCTTCCTATGCATAAGATGTCATAAAAAGAACAATTCATGCACACATAGTAAAGGCCAATGCATAGTATGAATAAATATGCAATTTTACCATGTTGGAAACATAGAGAGGTGGAGATATAGTTCTCTCTCATAATAATTGCAAGAGAGCAGCAAGCACATGCATATTATATTCATCAAAAATCATCATGTATATAAGAACCCATCAATATAACTTTAATAAGAGCAAACTTCTTAGATATAGTGTAGTTTGGAGAATTCAAAAAGATAATAGGACTATCATGCATGGTGCAATAGCAAAAACTTAATGTTTAACATAAGGAACTATAGCAAGTTCATCTCCATAAGACATTGGCATCTTGGCCACAAGCATAAAGGTGCATCATCAAAAAGGGATATTTCAAAAGAATCAACGAGATCATAGCAATTATCATAGCATTCATCCTTCGTAAGCATGAAGGGAATTAAACAATGTATGAGTTGAAGATACCTCATTAGAAGGTGGGCACGGGTGATCAATCCGCTTTTCCTCCTTTTGTTCTTCTCTCCTCCTCATTTTTTTCATCCAATGAGTCACAGCTTACTCAACTTCTTCTTCCATAGATTCTCAAAAATATTAGTCTCTTCGACAGCGGAGACTGTCAATAAGCCGCATTAATATAGGAATTATATTCATAATTATCATAGCAATATTTTAGGATAGCTAAATTTTCTGCTGCCTATAAACATCATCATCAAAAGCTCATACTTTTCAAAACAAAGATTCAATTTCATAAGCACCTCTAAAAAGCAACAAATTCTTCTATTTGTTCCACATCATAGTAATCATATACCTCTAGCATAAGAATCCAAGGTTTCATTATCATTAAATTGGTATGAAAAGGGAAGGTGTGGAGCCTCATCCTAGAGCAACAAGTATAATCATAACTCAAGCATGCTTGAAAAGCATACCACTTCAATATATAAATTTGATCCCATAATAGTTTCCCTTGTGTCAAGCGATAATCCCTAAGTATTCACGTTGATCCAACGTTACTCCCATTACCGCATTGAATGGGGTTTTCTCGATTATCAGTAGTACATAATTTCTTACATTCTAGCACGAGGGTTTTAGGAGGTTCCTCATTCCATGAGTAGCAAGTACACCTATTTTTTTGGTATTTCGTGTTCCATATCCATAACTAAAGATAGAGAACAACTAAGAACAACAAATAAAATTACTTTAGTGATAAAGCAAACGTACACACACGTGAATATTCACCCCACGCTATTGCTCCCCAACGATGCTGTAAAAGGTCTTGATAACCCACAAGTTAGGGATCAATTGTAGCCTCTTTCGATAAGTAAGAGTGTCGAACCTAACGAGGAGCCAAAGGTAGAACAAATATTCCTCAAGTTCTATCGACCAATCGATACAACTCCCCACGACGCTGATGTTTGCTTTACCCAGAACAAGTATGAAACTAGAAGTACTTGTAGGTGTTGTTGGATAGGTTTGCAAGAGAATAAAGAGCACGAATAAAATCTAGGGGTTGTTTAGATTAAAACAAATTAAAGTAAATATATGTGGAAAAGTGGTAGGAGGCTATAAATTTTCCTGCAATTGACTACTTTACTAAATCGACAGCAAGTATTATGTGGAGAGGCCACCTGCTAGCATGTCATCCCTTACTTGGAATTCTATGCACTTATGATTGGAACTATTAGCGTTAATCCAAGAATTACTAACGCTCATTAAGGTAAACCCAACCATAGCATTAAGATATATTGAAGTCCCCTTTGATCCTCCGTGATGCATCAATTTCTATGCTAGGCTAAAGCCTCACACCCTGCCTCCAACACATAGTCCTATCAACATACAACTAACCCTATGGTGTGATCCACGCACGCAAGTTCATATGATGGGCACCAAAGACAAAGAACATAACCACAAGCAAATAACCAATTGTAGCACCATCAACCACCGAGTAGGACAAACGTAAAATTCCACCAGACATCATAGGATGGCAACATCTTTGGATAATAATTAAGGAAGCATAAAGCACCATGCTCAGCAGAGGGTACAAATGGGTTGCGGAGAGTGGACCGCTGTTGCAGATAGAAGGGGGAAGGAAGAGGAGATATGTAGAGAAGGAGGTGTCTGTGGAAGGATCAAGGTGATGATGATGATGGCCAAGGCAGCTGCTCCGGCCTGACCGGAAGAGAAGGGAGAGCGGGCCCTCTGCCTTCTTCTTTCTTCCTTGGACTCCTCCTCCCTAAATGGGAGAAGGCCGGTCCTTGGCCTGATGTGGCATGGGAGGCGAGACCTCCAGATTGGATCCGTGGTCCATGTCTCTTTGTTTCTCAAGGTTCTTTCACCGCTTTCAGAGACAGAGCTGGAGATCCGTGAATCATTGACCAAACCTTGCCGGATTTTTTTTTACCAGTAAATTAGCTTCGCGCCGGGTTAGAAGGCATCAATCACTTTACGGGTGGCCTAACAGGGTCAGGGCGCCCCCAGCCTTGTGGCCACTTCGCACCGCCTCGATTTTTTTTCCAGATATTCTAAATATTCCAAAATATTCATCCATTTTTATCCTGACTGGTTTATGGATATTCTGCAAACATGCACAGACAGAACCACCAAGTAATCGGATCAATATGTTAGTCCCAAAATAGTATAGCAAAAGTTGCCAAAAGTATATGGAAAGTTGTATAATATTGGCATGGAACAATCAAAAATATAGATATTGATTTGAGACGACGTATTAATTCACCAGATATATTGTAACCGATTCACGGAATACAATTGAGTTGCATCCTATAGTCTTCTACATGCTATTCTAACGAACGCCTCGATGCGCTATATTCTCCCACGTGTCGGGCACGACTTAGAGGCATAACCGCATTGAAAGCAATGTCGCAAGTGAGGTAATTCACACAACCCATGTAATACATAAGGAAAGAGATATAGTTGGCTTACAATCGCCACTTCACACAATACATAAATAAACATCCATCATCCAGATTACACTCAAGGTCCGACTACGGAACCAAAATAAAAGAAGATACCCAAATGCTACACAGATCCCCGATCGTCCCAACTGGGCTCCACTATCGATCATCAGAAAGACACATAGTAACGACCACGCCTCGTCGAACTCCCACTTGAGCTCTGCACACCTGCACCGCATCGCCGACACGAATCTTTGGTAGAATCAGACACTCAGCAATCTCACACCCGAGATCAAGACTATTTAAGCTTATAGGAAGGACAGAGTTGTGAGGTGGAGCTGCGCAAGCTAGCATATATGGTGGCTACATTCGCAAAGAGAGCGAGAAGAGAAGGCACGGTCGCGGAAGCTAGTAGCGATCAAGAAGTGATCCAACTACTTACGCCAAACATAACTCCAACATGTTCACTTCCCGACTACCAGAAGAGACCATCACGGTTACACACGGGTTGATGTGTATTTTAATTAAGGTCAACTTCGGTTTTCTACAACCGACATTAACAAATTCCATCTCGCCATAACCATGCACGGCTTTAAAGATAATTCGCGGTGTCCCAACTTAGCCCATTATAAGCTCTCACGGTCAACGGGATATTCTTCTACCGAAGACCCGATCGTCTCGAATCCCGACTACAAGACATTTCGACAAGAATAAAACAAGACCAGCAAAGCCACCGACAGCCGATAAGCTGGACATATCTCGCTCGGCACATCCGGATGAGCAGTCCATACAACTAAAAACTAGACCTCGCCTTTTGAGGGGCGCTGCATGGTTTAGTTCGCCAGCACCGGGAGCACTGGTCCGGGGTTATAAGATGACCTCGGCTCGCAAAACCGGGGAAAAGGCTTAGGTGGCAAAATAAAACCAAAGTTGGGCCTTGCGGAGGAGTCTTATTCAAAGCGAACCGTCAAGGGGGTCCCATAAATCACCCAACCGTAAGGAACGCAAATCAAGGAACATAACACCGTATGACGGAAACTAGGCGGCAAGAGTGGAACAAAACACTGCATAAGGCCAGCCTTCCACCCTTTACCAAGTATATAGATGCATTAATTATAGCAGATATATTGTGATATCCCCAACAAAACATGTTCCAACAAGGAACAACATCTCCATGTTCCAACAAGGAACAAACTTCATCTTCACCGCAACTAGCAACGCTATAAGAGGGCCGAGCAAAGCGGTAACATAGCCAATCAACGGTTTGCTAGGAAAGGATGGTTAGAGGTTTGACATGGCAATATGGGTGGCATGATAAGCAAGTGATAGGCATCGTAGCATAGGCATAGCAAAAGAGCGAGCATCTAGCATAGCAAAGATAGAAGTGATTTCGAGGGTATGGTCATCTTGCCCAAAGTTCTCGAGTTGTCGAAAGCTTGATCCTCGAAGGCTTCAACAGGTTCGCTCACTGCCTCCCGGCTCTACCCAAAGCAAGAACACAAACAAAGGAACCATAATAAATCAGAGGGCTATGGTTTGGAGAATTAGGATTAGATGGCTAGTCTAACTGAAGTAATAGATGATTATTTAAAGAGGTTAAAAAAATGTGAACGCAGTGGGGTTTGGATGCAAATGAAGACGAAGGGGAGGTGAATAAGCCGAGGAGAATCGGTTCCCAATGGAGAAGTAAATGGGAGAAGTGGCGTGCAGGCAGTTGATTAGACGGCTAGGTAGACTAAACGAAAAGGCTATGCGGGTAGACTGATGAGTCGTACCTGTTCATGTACGTGCCCATCCTTCCTCTAAAATATGTCTACATACATCCGTATGTTGTGTCTATTTGAAATGCCTAGAAAGACAAATATTTGGGAACGGAGGGAGTACATATCATGCATGACATGGTAGTTTCCTGTGAAGAATCGATTGCGAGATAACATGAGTATAACCATGCATGGCACTTCTATACTTTCGAACCCAATATACATTTCCTGTATTTTCCTCCCGCCCAACAGGACATATCAATGTTGTTTCTTGCATTATCCTACTCATACTCGAACAATGCTGATCTTACATTAACAATGCCTGTCCTTTTGATATGATGCAGGTGTCCCTACAAGCTTCGCCCTTTGTAATCACACCACCTTTGCCAAAAACAGGAAGCACAACTGGTTCCTCGCTCGATCAGACGACGGCAAAAGACTGATGATCATTCGGACATATGAGCCGGAAAAGTTATATTGCAAAACCCCCACTGTATACAAGCACCGTGTAATACATGAGTATCCGGACAGTGGATGTTACGTCTATGAGCAGGATACCAGCTTGTTGGGGCCTTTAGGATTTTTTAGTTGGAGGCGGGTAAACAACCTTGGTTCACACTCTCTATTTCTCGGACTCAATTATCCGATTAACCAGGAGATCACCGTTGGCAAGGACCTTGATGGCAGAGAGGCTCTGTTTGCTATGGAAAACTGTGTCTACACAGCGAGCTCTAGGAGTTCGGGAGCAAACTCCCCTAATTGTCAACGATACAACGTGCAGCCAAAAGAAGGTGAGAATGACAAAGGCATCCGGATTAACTTTGATCCTTGGATGTCTCAATTACGACAAGCAGTGATGTGGTTCTAGCCTTCAGGTTGATAGGTAATTGGGCTGTTGCATCGAAGGGTGTAGTATCTTGGTGTCTCCGGATCACCGTCGTCAAGCGGGCTGCAGATTATGATGGTGTTGGATCATCTCTTCAATGACTTTGTTGTCTTTGCTGCTGGTTCGGATGGGTAGTTCTTTCTTTGTTATGCATACCCTTGTCATTTGGTCATCCTCGCCTATGTCACTCTTACTATGTAATAGTTGCTTCATTAGAATGTCATTCTCGCCCGGATCACGAGAGTCCGAGTACCGCAGATGGGTGCGTTTTGGTGGTGTAGCAAGACTTCTTATGAACTATCATGTCTTGCTGTTTATGTCAAGAGTAGTCACTAGTCGTGTTTGAATGTTGTATATATCGTTGTTTCAACTCTTTATTGTCTCGAACTACTGGTGGGCTAAATGAGGGCATCACCATTCTCCAGTGTTCAAAGTATATCTCCTTTTTCAAGTTATATAATTTGAGCTCAGTGTCTTTTCGATATGTACACTTGTTTGGGCCAGTGAGGTGTCGTTGAATATGGGCTGAGTAGTAACGCAATGCCAAATAGGTCAATTATGACTCTCAGGCCGGGCTCTCAAAAGATCCTGAAAAAAAGGCCGGGCTCTCCAAAAAAGAAAGAATAAGGACTCTTAGGCCGACATGTGGGCGCCACCGGTGTTTTTGCGCTTATGCCACGAGAGCATATTAGCGCGTGCTCAAATTCATGCTACCTTTTCATCCCCGCCTCCCGCCTCCCCACCTCTCGAATCTCGATTCCTACCCAGTTCCCCAAATCCCCTCCTATACTCCCCGTACTCAAGCGCACTATCATGTCGCTGGTCAACGCGGATCTCCGAGCCGGAGATCCCGAGGTCCGCCCCGCCATCGGTCGCTGCATCTGTCGCTCAAAGTGGCATGGCGGCGCTTGACAACCAGTTTGTTGGCAAAGTGCTGATGGTAACCATCAACGGCGATCGCCTCCCGTCTCGCCGGACGACCTTGTCAAAGCTCTTGGCATTGCGCACGGCATCCAAATAAGTGACTTGCTCGTCAAGTCTGTCCGCCACCACCTGATTTCTTCGTCGAGTTCCGGACAACTTTCGACCGCAATCGTGTGTTCGAATCTTCCCGGCGTTTGTTCTCGCGATGGCGCTACCGGTGAGCTTTGATTGGTGGCACCCAGATGGGGCTCGGTGCCCTCGAACTTGAGTTTTAACAAAGCTTACCTTCCACGGCATGCCTCGACGTGCTTGGAACAGCGAGTCCATGAACGAGCTTATCAACGACCTTGGAGGTGAGCTCGTAAGTATGTTTGTTCCTCCGCATAGTTGGGCTCGACGGTTATGGCATGGATGAAGAAGCCGCCCACCATACCGAAGGTGATTGGTGTTGAGATACCGTGCAGGAACCGGGTTGTACTATTCGCCGCCACCAAGGCCGCCGTGGACCATGTTAGGGATGTACCAGATCGAGTGTTTGTGCATGTCAAGAAGTGGTCAATCCATCAATCAAGTCCTGCCGCCTCGCTGGTGCTGGGTCCATCGACGACGCCCATTACAGAGTCAACGCCGACTTTTCCGTGTTGCTCGGAATGATGGATGGCACAGGGCCTACTCCATCGCGCGCAGAGGCCATCGCTTTTTGGGAGAGGAGGCAGGGCTGGCTGCCCGGATGTGCTCTAATTTGAGGTAACAACCAATCTTGTCGATACTAGTTAAATCCGAGCTATGGGTGTGAAGTAATCGATATGCCAATACATTTGATTGTGACCTGTTCTAATTTTGTACCTGAACTTTGTTTAGAAAGGGTTGTATGTCAACTTAATGTACTAGCAGAACTTATTGTGTTGTCTGTCTGTTTTCTTTGCACAACATTCAAGATATTTCCTTGTCATTGATAAAGACGATGAACCGTTATGTACGACTTCGTTGGTTCCAACATAGCCCTTCCCGTAGCGATCCACTGCTTCCATCCTGATTGTGCCGCCTACGTGAAATTTTTGTATGCAAGTTCAGTGTGCTATGATGTTCTATATGATTGTGTCAACTATATAAGTTTTTACCGAGCATCAGCAATGCATATGGCTGAAAGATGTATTTACGAGCATCGACCGATGGGTCTCTCTCTCTCTCTCTCTCTCTCTCTCTCTCTCACACACACACACACACACACACGCACAAGTGGGACCTGTTGAATTATTTATTTGCTCGTGACAGCTTTTAATTAGGTTCCACTATAATCTAACTTTTTTCTTAAGTTATTAATTGAGCTCAGTGACTTCAAAAAGTTGTACGAAGCCTTGTTTGGGCCTTTCCGGCGTCGCTGAATGTGGACTGAGTAACCATGTTAGGTTGTACTGCACTACACAGGCCTTTTTTTCAACATCAAGAATGCAATCGGGCCGATAGTTGTACACAATATCCGGTCAACTTGTTATTCTCCGCCCACTGGCTGCAAACTTTCCTAGGAGGTATGCATTGGCTTAACAAGAAAATGGACTTTAAGAAATAATAAATGGGATGTAATTATAATAACTGGACAGTTACTACGCACCAAACACGTAATTAGTTTGAAAAATATATTATTTTTGGAATTTGAAAATTTTAATTTCATTACTTGTTGCGCGAGCAATATTTCGTTGGATTTTAACGTAATACAACTTTATTTTGAAATTATATTTAACCTGACTAGAAATTTCGGATCCCATCAAAATGTGGGATTTTTTTTGAATTCTGTTTTGAGCGGTTGTTTGAAATTATTAATCGTTGTCCTAGCTAGAAGTTGGGCTGTACTTTTAACAAACTGTAAATGGGCTGTAGTAAATTCCATTAGAATTAAAAAATGGGCTGACATTCTTACAAATCGCAAATGGGCTATATGTTCTCTGCCAAATCCGAGCTGTGGGCCTACTAAGTTGACGCGTACCAAGGGCTTTGTCAACTTAGTCAATATAAACGATTCTAGTTGCAGTGATCGTGACGATGTCCATCCAACGGCCGTAGTGCTTCTTCAACCTCTGGTCTTCTTGCTCCAAATTACAAAGCAGCGCCGGTCGTGTCGCGTGCTCCTGCCTCCCGTGGCCGGCTGTGATGCCGCGAGGCCTCACCGCCTGCACTACTCCCACCGCTGGCCAGGCCATCCTCTACTCACCGACACCCCTGTTATTCTGCAAGGCGACGGCAGCCTCACACCGCAGCCAACCAAAGTGAACCTCATACTCCTCTCCGCTGGCTTCCATCGCTGCGTCTTCCCGGCTCCTCGTCGCATTCCTTCCTAGGCCTCGCCGTCTTCCGCACCACCGCCTGGTGCTCTCGGCAGCGGTGTGGTCAACATGGTCAACGATCGACTTCCATCGAAAGAGCATCAGACGTGGAGAGGCGACATACCGGTCCAGCGGCCGCAAGGAAGTGCCTCCTTATTACGCCGCAAAAATAATTATTCCTCCACCGACAAAGGGGACCGACCGGACGGGCCACCTTATTTCGTGAAAAACGCTTCCCACGATCGCTGGGACCCACCGGACGGGCCAGCGATTTCGCGAAAAAACGCTCCCCATTGTCACTTCGGACCCACCGGAAGTGCCTCCTTATTACGCACAAAAAATGAATACTCCCCGCTAGCTGGGACTCACCATGGTGGGAGGCTGACTTAGGGCCTACTAAGTTGATCGATGGGGCCTTTGTCAACTTTAGTCAATATGAACGATTCTAGCTCGAGTGACCGTATGATGTGCATCCAACGACCGTAGTGCTTCTTCAACCTCTGGTCTTCTTGCTCGTGCCACATGCTTCTGCCTCCCGTGGCCGGCTGTGCTGCCGCAGAGGCCTCACCGCCCCCTACTATTCCCACCACTAGCCAGGCCCTGCGGCGACGACAGCCTCACACCACAGCCGAACCAGCGAACCCTCGTACTCATCTCCGCGCGGGCTTCCACTGCCGCGTCTTCCCCGGCTCCACGTCGTCCCCTTCCTAGGCCTCGCCGTCGTCCACCGCCGTGATGCTCTCCGCACGGCGTGATGAACGTGGTCAAGGAACGACTTCCATCGGAAGATTACTGTACGTGGAGAGGCTGACAGCTGGGTCCACGGCCACATCCCAGTTTTTTTGTGATTTGCCAAGTAAGTCGCTTTGTCAGGCCTGTTGGGCTGCAAATCTTTCAAGACGAGGAGAGCTTTCATTCTGGTGGCCGAGAAAATGGCCCATCAAGAATGAGAAATGGGCTGTACATTTTAAAACACATTAAACCGCAATTAGTTTCAAATATCTTTTTTTCATTTCAAGATTTTAAATTACATTAATTTTTATGCATGGAGAATTTGTTGGATTTTATATTGATATACATTTATTTTTAAAATCAGTTTGAATGTGAGTCGAGATTTCGGGATTAAAAACAGTTCGAACCGCACCGAAATATGTAAAATTTCGTATAATTTTTTAACCGTGACCACAATATGGGATGTAATGCTAACAAAAACAATATGGGCTCCAAAAAAACTTTCAGAATTAGAAAACGGGTTGTAAATTATTAGAAATAATGGCGATGGGTTGTATGCTGTTTTCCACAGATTTGAGGCTTTCCTAAAAAGGTTGACGACAAGCACCGATCGTTGGATGTCCATCCAACGGCCGTCGTCTTCTTCAATCTCTGCTTCTTCCCGCTCCAAATGCCAAACAAGCGCCAAGGGACTGCTTGCTCCTCCTCCCGTGGCGGGGTCAGTTGCTGCCAGCAGCCTCACCACCCCACCGCATTCCCATCGCTGGCCTAGCCATCCCTCTACTCACCCACACCTTCATTATTCTTCGCGACGGCAGACGAAACCAAGAAACCTCGACAACAGATTCTCTCCGCGGGAAACAACCGCCGAGTCTTCCCTGCCTCCGTGTCGTCCCCTTGCTAGGCCTCGCCGTCGTCCACCGCCGTGGTGCTCTCGGCGCGGCATGGTCAATGTGGTCAACGACCTAATTCCATCGGAAGAGTATCGTCGCGTGGAGACGCCGATACCGGGTCCATGGCCGCAGCAAGGAAGTGCCTCCTTATTACGCCAAAAAATAATTATTCCTCCACCGACAGCGGGGACCCACCGGACGTGCCACCGTATTTCGCGAAAAAACGTTTCCCCTAACTGCTAGGACCCACCAGCTACACCTTCGCACGCAAGGAGGTGCGTCCGGCCAAAAAAAAAAACAAAATGATTCGCCCCGATCGCCGGGACCCACCAACTACATCTTCGCACGCAAGGAAGTGCTCGATACCGGGACCCACCTGGTCGAAGCGTACATAGCATTGTCATTTTGGTCGCGAACGTGCATGTACATATATACTGGTGGATGTAGAGGCGTGCACGTGTCGTAGTAGAGGCGCACACGTAGCATGTACACGTACGTACAGCGGCCAGGGTGCAAGAAAGAAAATACGGCCACGTATGTGTACATACGGGCGGGTCTTGAATGCCTACCGCGCGCACGCACGGGCGAGGGCTCGCGACATGGCTGGGTCGAACGGAGAAACAACGCCGCTGCCGTGTTCATGGGGAGGCAACGGAATGCGCCGTGTTCATGGGGAGGCAACGGAATGCGTCGTGTTCATCGGGAGGCAACGGAACGCGTGGGAGCCAACCGGCTGGGTCGGAACGGAATGCGTGGTCGTGTTCATCGGGAGGGCTTGGACGGAACAGGCGATGGAAACAAGGCCTGGCATACCGCAGAACGGAGGAAACGACCTTGTGTTCGACCGGCCACGTCCGAAACGGGATCCTGTTCATCAGGAGGGGTCTGGCGTACCGCAAAACGGACGAAACGGACCTCCTACGGTCGAAACGGGGGTCCTGTTGATCGGGAGGGTGTGGCGATCGCAAAACGGACGAAACAGACCTCCTACGGTCAAACGGGGTCCTGTTAATCGGGAGGGTGGGCGATCAAAAAACGGATTTAAACGGACCTCCTACGGTCAAACGGGGTCCCGTTGATCGGGAGGGTGTGGCGTCGCAAAACGGATTTAAACGGACCTCCTACGGTCGAAACGGGGTCTGTTCATCGGGAGGGGTGTGGCGCATCGCAAAACGGACTCCACGGATACCGTTCATCTCCACCATCGACCTCCTCCAGCCTCCACGGGCTACCGTCGACCTCCTCCAGCTTCCACGGGCTCCTGCTCATCCAGCCTCCACCGCGCCACTCGACCGACCGCCATCGCTCAACCACCCTCCACCGCTCATCGCTCATCAAGCCTCCACACCACGGGTCCTGTTCAACCACCCTCCACGGGCACCCTCCACCGCTCATCGCTCATCCAGCCCTCCACACCACGGGTCCTGTTCATCCGAGGCAACGCCACCGCCATCGCTCATCCAACCCCCCGCAACGCCATCGCTCATCCAATCGATCGGCTTCAGCTTAGCAGCAGATGCGCGGCGAATCGATCGATCAGTTCGCCAACAGCCATCGATCGATCGCCGGGTTGAGTAACGCGAGCTCGCAGCAATCGCCGGGTTCGCGAGAGCCCAACGCCTCGCTTCGGTTCGATTAGAGCTAACGCCGCACACACGCCAGCAGATGTGTATGAGAGAAACGCGCATCGCTCGCCCTCGACCTCCCGCCAGAACCGAACTCGCCAAATTTTCCTCGCCCTCGCTTCTACCATGGTTTTTCCGTCATGGACGGCCCAAAGAATGTCATGCAACTGCGCTTCCGCCCGCCTGTGACGAAAAGCCCATTTTCTCATGATTTTTGTCATAGAAGTAGGAGCCCACCACATCTATGATGATACCGGTTTTGTCACAATTATCGCTATAGAAGTGTCATATGTATGATGTAAAAAAATTCATTCGCCCAAAATGTCACGGATGTGTCTTTTTTGTAGTGATGGGAGGGCGAGAGCCCTCCGAGATTGGATCTGCTCTATCTCTCTCTGCTTTCTGCTTCCTCTCTGCGACCTTTCACCGCTTTCAGTATATATATATGGAGATCCGTAAATCTGATTGGACTGAAACCTTCGCCATGATTTTTACCAAAATTAGCTTTCTTGCGGTCAAGAAGGGCATCAATCGCTTACGGGTGGCCCACGAGGGTCAGGGCGCGCCTGCCTCGTGGCCACCTCGGCACCGCTCGCTGATTTTTCTCCCATATTTTCCAAATATTCCAAAAATAAGCTCCATCCGTTTTTATCCCGTTTGGACTCCGTTTGATATGGATATTCTGCGAAACATAAAACATGCAATAGACAGGAACTGGCACTGGATCAATATGTTAGTCCCAAAAATAGTATAAAAAGTTACCAAAAAGTATATGAAAGTTGTATAATATTGGCATGGAACAATCAAAAATTATAGATACGACGGAGACGTATCAGCATCCCCAAGCTTAATTCGTGCTCGTCCTCCAGTAGGTAAATGCTAAAAAAGATAATTTTTGATGTGGAATGCTACCTAGCATAATCTTGATCATGGATCTAATCATGGCATGAATATTAAGACATGAGTGATTCAAAGAAATAGTCTATCATTTGACATAAAAACAATAATACTTCAAGCATACCAACCAAGCAATTATGTCTTATCAAAATAACATAGCCAAAGAAAGCTCATCCCTACAAAATCATATAGTCTGGTATGCTCCATCTTCACCACACAAAGCATTCAAATCATGCACAACCCCGATGACAAGCCAAGCAATTGGTTCATACTTTTTAACGCGCTTCAGCCTTTTCAACCCTCACGCAATACATGAGCGCAAGCCATGGATATAGCACTATAGGTGGAATAGCATATGATGATGGAGGTTATGTGGAGAAGACAAAAAAGGAGAAAGTCTCACATTGACGCGGCTAATCAACGGGCTATGGAGATGCCCATCAATTGATGTCAATGTGAGGAGTAGGGATTGCCATGCAACAGATGCACTAAGAGCTATAAGTGTATGAAAGCTCAAACTGGAAACTAAGTGGGTGTGCATCCAACTTGCTTGCTCATGAAGACCTCGGGCATTTGAGGAAGCCCATCATCGGAATATGTAAGCCAAGTTCTATAATGAAAATTCCCACTAGTATATGAAAGTGATAACTCAAGAGACTCTCTATATGAAGAACATGGTGCTACTTTAAAGCACAAGTGTGGTAAAAGGATATTAACATTGCCCCTTCTCTCTTTTTCTCTCATTTTTTTATTTTTTTTATTTTTTTCCTTTTTTTTGGTGGGCTTATTTGGCCTCTTTTTTTATTTGGGCTTCTTTGGCCTCTTTTATTTTGATAACCTCACATGGGACAATGTTCTAATAATGATGATCATCACACTTTTATTTACTTACAACTCAATATTACAACTCGATGTCTAGAACAAAGTTATGACTCTATATGAATGCCTCCGGCGGTGTACCGGGATGTGCAATGATCTAGCGTAGCAATGACATCAAAACACAGACAAGCCATGAAAACATCATGCTAGCTATCTTACGATCATGCAAAGCAATATGACAATAAATGCTCAAGTCATGTATATGATGACGATGGAAGTTGCATGGCAATATATCTCGGAATGGCCATGGAAATGCCATGATAGGTAGGTATGGTGGCTGTTTTGAGGGAGATATAATGAGGCTTATGTGTGATAGAGCGTATCATATCACGGGGTTTGGATGCACCGGCGAAGTTTGCACCAACTCTCGAGGTGAGAAAGGGCAATGCACGGTACCGAAGAGGCTAGAAATGATGGAAGGGTGAGAGTGCGTATAATCCGTGGACTCACATTAGTCATAAAGAAATCATATACTTATTGCAAAAGTTTATTAGCCCTCGAAGCAAAGTACTACTATGCATGCCCCTAGGGGGATAGATTGGTAGTAAAAGACCATCGCTTGTCCCCGACCGCCACTCATAAGGAAAGCAATGAAAGAACACCTCATGCTCCGACTTCGTTACATAACGGTTCACCATACGTGCATGCTACGGGACTTGCAAACCTCAACACAAGTATTTCTCAATTTCACAATTACTCAACTAGCACGACTCTAATATCACCACCTTTATATCGCAAAACTATTGCAAGGAATCAAACATATCATATTCAGTGATCTACAAGTTTATGTAGGATTTTATGACTAACCATGTGAATGACCAGTTCCTGTCATCTCTCTAAATAGATATAAGTGAAGCAAGAGAGTTTAATTCTTTCTACAAAAGATATGCCCACGCTCTAACAAATATAAGTGAAGCAAAAGAGCATTCTACAAATGGCGATTGTCTAAGTGAAGAGAAACAGGCAATCCAAACTTCAAATGATATAAGTGAAGCACATGAAGCATTATAAAGCCATACTCAAAAGATATAAGTGAAGTGCAAAGAGCATTCTATAAATCAACCAAGGACCAACTCATACCAGCATGATGCATAAAAAGAATGAAAACTAAATGCAAAAGACGCTCCAAGATTGCACATATCGCATGAATGAAACGAATCCGAAAACATACCGATACTTGTTGAAGAAAGAGGGGATGCCTTCCGGGGCATCCCCAAGCTTAGACGCTTGAGTCTCCTTGAATATTTACTTGGGGTTCCACGGGCATCCCCAAGCTTAAGCTCTTGCCTCTCTTCCTTCTTCTCACATCGAGACCTTCTCGATCATCGAACACTTCATCCACACAAAACTTCAACAGAAAACTCGGTAAGATCCGTTAGTATAATAAAGCAAATCACTACTGTAAGTACTATTGCAAACCAATTCATATTTTATTTTTGCATTGTGTCTACTGTATTATAGCTTTTTCATGGCTTAATCCACTGATATAAATTGATAGTTTCATCAAAACAGGCAAACTATGCATCAAAAACAGAATCTGTCTAAAACAGAACAGTCTGTAGCAATCTGAACATTCACCATACTTCTGGAACTTGCAAATTTCTTACAAATTTAGGAAAAATAAAAAATTTGTATAGAAAGACAGTGCAAAAATAATCAGAACCATTTTACGTTCCAATTAAAAATGTAAAATCGCACACTACAACCAAAGTTTTTGTCCTGCACCATACAAACCAACAAGCATTGTAACCATCCTAAAGGCAAACCTTGGCACATTATTTTTATAATACAATGGAATTGTACAAGGGGATCATTATTTTTGTTGAAAAGTTTCTGTAATCAAGATTCAAAAAGTTTCCGTGAGCATGAACAAAGTTCAAGGCTAGCTCCCACTTCAACAATGCTCGTCTTTCTCACTTTCGCTTTTCTCTTTGAAATTTTTTTGGGTTCCCCTCTTTATTTTTGTTGTTTTTAAACTAAATGAAAGCACTCAACAGAAATAAATGACTCTCTAAAACTTCCGGGTTGTCTCCTTGGCAGCGCTTTCTTTAAAGCCATTAAGCTAGGCATATAGTGCTCAAGTAGTGAATCCACCCGGATCCCAAGGTATATCAAAGCCAATTTTAATTAGCAATGATTTGGCATTTAGTAGTGAGCACAAAGTAACATAAATCAAGCAATGACGAAGTCTAACTCTCTTCCTATGCATCGGCATGTCATAAAAGAACAATTCATGCACACATAGTAAAGGCCAATGCATAGTATGAACAGTTTCATGCAATTTTACCATGTTGGAAACATAGAGAGGTGGAGATATAGTTCCTCTCTCATAATAATTGCAAGTAGGAGCAGCAAGCACATGCATATTATATTCATCAAAATCATCATGTGCAACGGTATAAGGCAACCCATCAATATAATCCTTAATAAGAGCAAACTTCTCCGATATAGTGTAGTTTGGAGAATTCAAAAAGATAATAGGACTATCATGCATGGGTGCAATAGCAAAAACTTAATGTTTAACATAAGGAACTATAGCAAGTTCATCTCCATAAGCATAATTCATATTGGCATCTTGGCCACAAGCATAGCAGGCATCATCAAAAAGGGATATTTCAAAAGAATCAACGAGATCATAGCAATTATCATAGCATTCATCCTTCGGTAAGCATGAAGGGGAATTAAACAATGTATGAGTTGAAGAGTTACTCTCATTAGAAGGTGGGCACGGGTGATCAATCCGCTCTTCCTCCTTTTGTTCTTCGCTCTCCTCCTCATCTTTTTCATCCAATGAGCTCACAGTTTCATCAACTTCTTCTTCCATAGATTCCTGCAAAATATTAGTCTCTTCTTGGACAGCGGAGACTTTGTCAATAAGCGCATTAATATAGGAATTATATTCATAATTATCATAGCAATATTTTAGGATAGCTAAATTTTCAGGCCTATAAACATCATCATCAAAAGCTTCATACTTTTCAAACAAAGATTCAATTTCATAAGCACCCTAAAAAGCAACAAATTCTTCTATTTGTTCCACATCATAGTAATCATATATACCTCTAGCATAAGAATCCAAGGTTTCATTATCATTAAATTTGCATGAAAAGGGAAGGTGTGGAGCCTTCATCCTAGAGCAACAAGTATAATCATAACTCAAGCATACTTGCCGAGCATACCACTTCAATATATAAATTTGATCCCATAATAGTTTCCCTTTTTGTGTCAAGCGATAATCCCTAAAGTATTCACGTTGATCCAACGTTACTCCCATTACCAGATTGAATGGGGTTTTCTCTGGATTATCAAAGTAGTACATAATTTCTTTCACATAACGAGCATCGAGGGTTTTAGGAGGTTCCTCATCTCCATGAGTAGCAAGTACACCTATTTTTTTTGGTATTTCGTGTTCCATATCCATAACTAAAGATAGAGAACAACTAAGAACAACAAATAAAAATTACTTAGTGATAAAGCAAACAAGCACACACGAGAATATTCACCCCACGCTATTGCTCCCCGGCAACGATGCCAGAAAAAGGTCTTGATAACCCACAAGTATAGGGGATCAATTGTAGCCTCTTTCGATAAGTAAGAGTGTCGAACCCAACGAGGAGCTAAAGGTAGAACAAATATTCCCTCAAGTTCTATCGACCACCGATACAACTCTACGCACGCTTGATGTTTGCTTTACCTAGAACAAGTATGAAACTAGAAGTACTTTGTAGGTGTTGTTGGATAGGTTTGCAAGAGAATAAAGAGCACGTAAATAAAAACTAGGGGTTGTTTAGATAAAAACACAATTAAAGTAAATATAGCGAGTGTGGAAAAGTGGTGGTAGGAGTTGCGAAATTTTCCCTAAGCAATTGACTACTTTACTAAATCGATAGCAAGTATTATGTGGGAGAGGCCACTGCTAGCATGTCATCCCTTACTTGGAATTCTATGCACTTATGATTGGAACTATTAGCAAGCATCCGCAACTACTAACGTTCATTAAGGTAAAACCCAACCATAGCATTAAGATATATTGGTCCCCCTTTGATCCCGTATGCATCAATTTCTATGCTAGGCTAAAGCTTCTGTCACCCTTGCCCTCCAATACATAGTCCTATCAACATACAACTAACCCTATGGTGTGATCCACGCACGTGCTCATATGATGGGCACCAAAGGACAGCAACATAACCACAAGCAAATTAAATCAATCATAGCAATTCATCAACCACCGATAGGACAACGAAAATCTACTCAGACATCATAGGATGGCAACACATCTTTGGATAATAATATGAAGCATAAAGCACCATGCTCAAGTAGAGGGTACAGCGGGTTGCGGGAGAGTGGACCGCTGTAGATAGAAGGGGGAAGGTGATGGAGATGTTGGTGAAGATGGCGGAGGTGTTCGTGAAGATCGCGGTGATGATGATGATGGCCAAGGCAGCTGCTCCGCGCCACCGAAGAGAAGGGAGAGGGCCCTTCGTCTTCTTCTTCCTTGACCTCCTCCCTAAATGGGAGAAGGGTTTCCCCTCTGGTCCTTGGCCTCCATGGCATGGGAGGGGCGAGAGCCCCTCCGAGATTGGATCTGTGTCTATGTCTCTCTTTGTTTCTGCGTTCCCCTCCGGTGCCCTTTCACCGTTTCGTATATATATGGAGATCCGTAACTCTGATTGGACTGAAACCTTTGCCGTGATTTTTTTTACCAAAAATTAGCTTTCTTGCGGCCGAAGAAGGGCATCAACCGCCTTACGGGTGGCCCACGAGGGTCAGGGGCGCCCCCAGCCTTGTGGCCACCTCGGGCACCGTCTCGCGTTGATTTTTCTCCTAGATATTCTAAATATTCCAAAAATAAGCTCCATCCATTTTTATCCTGTTTGGACTCTGTTTGATATGGATATTCTGTGAAACATAAAACATGCAACAGACAGGAACTGACACTGGGCACTGGATCAATATGTTAGTCCCAAAAATAGTATAAAAAGTTGCCAAAAAGTATATGAAAGTTGTATAATATTGGCATGGAACAATCAAAAAATATAGATACGACGGAGACGTATCAGACACCACCTGTATATATTGTAACCGACTCCGATGGAATACAATTGAGTTGCATCCTATAGTCTTCTACATGCTATTCTACTGTAACGCCCTCGATGCGGCTATATCTCCCACGTGTCGAAGCACGACTTAGAGGCATAACCGCATTGAAAGCAATGTCGCAAGTGAGGTAATCTTCACACAACCCATGTAATACATAAGGGAAAGAGATACATAGTTGGCTTACAATGCCACTTCACACAATACATAAATAAACATCCATCATCCAGATTACACTCAAGGTCCAACTACGGAACCAAAATAAAAGAAGATACCCGAAATGCTACACAGATCCCCGATCGTCCCAACTGGGCTCCACTACTGATCATCAGGAAAAGACACATAGTAACGACCATGTTCCTCGTCGAACTCCCACTTGAGCTCGGTTGCGTCACCTGCACTAGCATCGTCGACACCTGCAACTGTTTTGGTAGAATCTGTGAGTCACGGGGACTCAGCAATCTCACACCCGCGAGATCAAGACTATTTAAGCTTAAAGGAAGGACAGAGTTGTGAGGTGGAGCTGCAGCAAGCGTCTAGCATATATGGTGGCTACATCGCAAAAGAGAGAGCGAGAAGAGAAGCAAGGCACGGTCGTGAAGCTAGTAGCGATCAAGAAGTGATCCTGAACTACTTACGTCAAACATTACTCCAACACCGTGTTCACTTCCCGGACTCTGCCGAGAAGAGACCATCACGGTTACACACGCGGTTGAGGTGTATTTTAATCAAGGTCAACTTCGGGTTTACTGCAACCGGACATTAACAAATTCCCATCTGCCTCATAACCGCGGGCACGGCTTTCGAAAGATAATACCCTGCAGGGGTGTCCCAACTTAGCCCATTATAAGCTCTCACGGTCAACGAAGGATATTCCTTCTACCGAAGACCCGATCAGTCTCGAATCCCGGACTACAAGACATTTCGACAACAATAAAACAAGACCAGCAAAGCCGCCCGATTGTGCCGACAAATCCCGATAGGAGCTGCACATATCTCGTTCTCAGGGCACATCCGGATGAGCAGTCCATACAACTAAAACTAGACCTCAAGTTTCCTTGAGGGGCGCCGCAGGGTCTAGTTCGGGCCAGACTCAAGGAGCACTGGTCCGGGGTTAATATAAAGATGACCCTCGGGCTCGCGAAAACCCGGGGGAAAAAGGCTTAGGTGGCAAATGGTAAAACCAATGTCGGGCCTTGCCGGAGGAGTCTTATTCAAAGCGAACTGTCAAGGGGTCCCATAAATCACCCAACCGTAAGGAACTCAAATCAAGGAACATAACACCGTATGACGGAAACTAGGGCGGCAAGAGTGGAACAAAACACCAGGCATAAGGCCGAGCCTTCCACCCTTTACCAAGTATATAGATGCATTAATTATAGAAGATATCTTGTGATATCCCCAACAAGTAAACATGTTCCAACAAGGAACAACATCTCCATGTTCCAATAAGGAACAAACTTCATCTTCACCTGCAACTAACAACGCTATAAGAGGGGCTGAGCAATGCGGTAACATAGCCAATCAACGGTTTGCTAGGAAAGGATGGTTAGAGGTTTGACATGGCAATATGGGTGGCATGATAAGCAAGTGATAGGCATCGTAGCATAGGCATAGCAAAAGAGCGAGCATCTAGCATAGCAAAGATAGAAGTGATTTCGAGGGTATGGTCATCTTGCTCAAAGTTCTCGAGTTGTCGAAAGCTTGATCCTCGTAAGCGTTCTCAACAGGTTCCTCGCTCACGTATTCGCCTCCCGGCTCTACCCAAAGCAAGAGCACAAACAAAGGAACCACAATAAATCACGGTGCAATGCACAAGCAACATGATGCAATATATGGCATGATATGCGGATGTGATATGCAATGCGTATGCGTGCTCGGAAGGAAAATGATGAACCAGGCATCAACTTGGCAAACCAAGTATGCCGCTGGAAAGGTGAGATGATTTCGGTTGAAATCGATATAAAGATCACCGGAATCGGATGCACGGTTTGCAAATGACAAGCAAAACAAGAATGACACAAATCTGCCATTAACAGCATGATGCCACATAGCAAGCAACAAGAAATTAAGCTACTGCACCCAAACGTACCAACAAAGCACATGAAAGTGATCTACTCAAGATGCTTGACAAAAGATGAACACTTAGCTACGGCTAATTCACATCATAACAGGTCCAAACAAGCATGGCAAAAGTGCAAAACATATCAGCTTCACAGACTTAGTGAAATTACTGAACATGGCAAAAACAGCATCAGGTAGCAATGTTCAGAGCAAGAAAACAGCATGCTACAGGAACTTATAATAGCAAAACAAGGCCTGGCATGAATCTACTCAAAGCATAGAACAAAAGTCCCTTACTGACCATGAGCCAAAAAGGGTCAGAAAATATAGTAACACCCATGTCAAAATAGCAAGTTTCGTTAACAGATTCAGCAATAGGGCATGACAAAAACAGATAACAAGTAGGCATGTTTAATAGCTCGATGCACTCACTACAGAGCATTTCATGATAAACTAAGCATACATACATCAAGCAGACATGGCATGGAATACATACATGGCAAGAACAACTTCATAGCATACACGGATCAACTACAACAACCTTGGCAAAATTGAATAACATGTAAACAATCTGCCAGGAAACATTTTATAGCAAAAGTAGAGCTCGATTGACTCAAGCTATGGCACTCCATAATTTCAAACAAAGGCATGGATGGATAGAGCATAACCATATGTTCAAAACATCCTTACTGAAGTATCTCAAAATATGCATGGATCTCTCGGTAGCATCAAGTTAACATGGCATAAAAATATCAGCAAAACAGGGGCTGAAATCAGCAACATCGTGAAGCCTAGTTTGCATGCTTGTGCTAGTCACCACAGAGACCACAAAAATACATGGCATACACCCATGTAAAGATGGAATGGCATATTACAAAACACATGTAGGACTCAAGTTCGTAGGGTGCACACATCAATCATGGCAAAAATGACAAAAGTGCATGTTCTGTTAAGAAACAGAAACTAACATCACATAGCCCTCTTCTAACAGCATTTCGGGCATCAAGATGAGCTCAAATGAAAATGATGCAATGAGATTAAATGATCTACTCTTCGAGGCGAACATTTTGACATATTACACGCACGAAACGGAGCAATATGCAGAGAGTTATGGCATGACGAAAATGCAACAAATTGATCACGGAATAAAAACTTAGGCGATTTCGGGGAGGAGAAAGTCAACCGGGTGGATCCGGATCGGATCGAGGCGGATCGAGGGCGGCCGGGCGGCGCCGGGGCCGGAGGAGGAGAGGCCGAGGAGGAAGAGGCCGGCGCGGCCGGGACCGGGCGGCGGGCGGCAGCGGCGCGGGGCCGGCGGCGCCGCCGGGCGGGCGCGGGGCGGCGTGGCGGCGGCGCGCTGGGCGGGCGCGGGAGGAGCGGGGCGCGGCTGTGGCGGCGGGGCGGCCGGGCGGCTGGCCGGAGGGTTCTCGCACGGGCATGCCAGGGCTTCAAGGGCGGCGCGCATGGCGGCGACACGTCATGCATGCGCTGTTCGTCTCGTCGGGCGCGGCGGGTTTTGTCCGCGCAGCGGAGGAGCGGGGCTAGGGTTTCGCGATCCGGATTTGGAGGGGGGGATGCATATTTATAGGTAGAAGGAGCTAGGAAGCTCCAAATGAGGTGCGGTTTTCCACACGATCGTGATCGAACGACGGAGAGCATGGAAGTGACTTAGATGGGTTATTGGACTATTTTGGAGGGTGTTGGGCTGCAACTTAAAAGAGGCTTTTGCGAGAGTGCGTTAACTGCTGAGTACCAAACGAGCTCCAAATGACCCGAAACTTGACAGGTGGTCTACCGTGGTATACCAAGGCCACTTGACAAACCTCGGTCCATTCCGAGAAAGTTTAGTACCGCCACGGAAAAACGTAAAAGGGGCGCCGGAGACATAGGAGTGCGGATTGCAAAACGGACAACGGGAAAATGCTCGAATCATGAGACGAACACGTATGCAAATGCGATGCACATGATGACATGATATGAAATGCATGACATGGACAAAAGCAAAAGAAGAAAACCCAACCACGGAGGGAATATCATATCACAATGCCGAAAATGGCAAGAGTTGGAGTTACAAATATGGAAAGTTACATCCGGGTGTTACAACACTCCACCACTACAAGAGGATCTCGTCCGAGATCTAGGACTGAAAGAACTCCGGATATTCGAACGGAGGTGATCCTCGCGCTCGTGTGGCTTCTCGGTCGGAATGGTGTGACCACTTCACTTTCAGGAATTTGATTGACTTGTTGCGAGTCTTGCGCTCGGTTTCTTCAAGAATAGCAACGGGGTGCTCATGATAAGAGAGATCATCTTGGAGGTCAATCTCTTCGAAGTTGATAGTGCGCTCATGAGTCTTGAAGCACTTGCGAAGCTGTGACACGTGAAACACATCGTGCACGTTCGCGAAGTTGGACGGAAGCTCAAGTTGATAGGCGAGATCGCCTCTTTTGCCAATGATCTTGAAAGGACCCACGTATCTAGGGCAAGCTTCCTTTGATACCGGGCGACGAGTGCCTTTCATTGAGAGACGCGAGGTAGACATGGTCTCCGATTTCAAAAGCCACATCACGGTGCTTGTCATCATAATAGCTCTTCCGCGCGATTATGCTGCTTTGAGATTCTCACGAATGACTTTGCACATTTCTTCGCTTCGTGAATCAAGTCATTGCCAAGAAGTTGGCGCTCACCTATCTCGGCCAATTGAGAGGAGTACGACACTTTCGCCATAGAGAATTTCAATGGGGCCTTGCCCGAACTCGCTTGGAAGCTGTTGTTGTAGGAGAACTCGGCATATGGAAGACAATCTTCCCACTTCATACCGAAGGAAATGACACAAGCCCTGAGCATATCTTCAAGGATTTGATTTACTCGCTCGAATTGGCCACTTGTTTGAGGATGGAAAGCTGTGCTGAAACGAATGTTGGTGCCCATGGCCTTCTGAAAGGAATCCCAAAACTTGGAGGTAAAGATGCTGCCACGGTCTGAAGAGATCACTTGTGGAATGCCGTGCAAGGAGACAATCTCGATGTGTATAGCTCGCCAACTGAGCTGCTGTGATGGATTCTTTGATAGGAAGAAAATGATCCACTTTAGTAAGCTTGTCAATGACAACGAAGATAGCATCATTTCCACGCTTGGACTTAGGAAATCCAGTCACGAAGTCCATTTCGATATGATCAAACTTCCATTCTGGAATAGCAAGAGGTTGGAGGAGACCAGCTGGTCATTGGTGTTCTGCTTTCACTCTTCTGCAGACATCACACTCATTCACAAATTGAGCAATTTCTCGCTTCATTCGAGTCCACCAATATGACTGCTTGAGGTCATGGTACATCTTCGTACTTCCAGGATGAATGGATCGGAGCGAATTGTGCGCCTCGTTCATAATGACTTTACGAGATCACCCTTAGGAACCACAATCCGTCCTCAAGAAAAGAGTATCTTTGTCATCAATGTGGAAGCACTTGTACTTGAAATGCCCTTGTCGATACCACGCTTCACCTTTTTCACCATGGTATCCAGGAGTTGAGCCTCACTAATTTGATCTTCCAAACTAGGAGAGACTATGAGGTTGGCAAGAAAGCCTTGAGGAACAACTTGAAGATTCAGCTTGGAAAGCTTCACAAAGATCCGGTTGGAAGGGCTTGAGGATTAAACTGCTTGCGATAAGCTTTCCTGCTCAAAGCATCTGCAATGACATTGGCCTTGCCTTGAGTATATTCAATACTTGGGTTGTACTCTTGAATCATTTCACCCATCGAGTTTGCTCGAGGTTGAGGTTGGGTTGAGTGAAGATATACTTGAGGCTCTTGTGATCGGTAAATATGTCCACTTTCCTTCCCAACAAGAGATGTCTCCATGTTATCAATGCATGGACAATCGCCGCCAACTCAAGATCGTGAGTGGGGTAGTTCTTTTCGTTGGGCTTCACCGACGAGAGGTATAGGCCACAACTCTCTTCTCTTGCATTAACACAACACCGAGACCTTGAAGAGAAGCATCACAGAAAACTTCGAATGGCTTGGATTCATCAGGAGGAGTTAAGACAGGAGCTGTGACGAGTTTCTCTTTGAGAGTATTGAAAGCAACGTCACACTCAGGAGACCAGACATACTTCACATGCTTCTGGAGGAGGTTGGAAAGAGGCTTGGCAATCTTAGAGAAGTTCTCAACGAATCTTCGGCAATAGCTTGCAAGTCCAAGAAAACTGCGAAGCTGCTTGACATTCTGAGGAGGTTCCCAATTCACAACTGCAGACACCTTCTCGGGATTAACAGCGATGCCCTTGGCGGAGATGATATGACCAAGATAAAGCACTTCATCAAGCCAAAATTCACATTTGGAAAACTTTGCATAGAATTGATGCTCTCTGAGCTTGTCGAGCACCAATCGCAAATGTTTGGCATGATCCTTCTTATTCTTGGAGAAGACCAAAATATCATCGAGATAGACCAAGACGAATTCATTGGTGTAGGGGTTGAAGATAAAATTCATCATTCGAGAAAATGTTGGAGGAGCATTGACAAGGCCGAAAGACATGACAGTATATTCATAAGAACCAAAGCTTGTTCTGAATGCTGTCTTGGGAATATCTTGTTCACGAATGCGAATATGATGATAACCCATACGAAGGTCAAGCTTGGAGAACACTTTAGCACCTTTGAGTTGCTCGAAAAGCTCATTGATGTTGGGAAGCGGATACTTTTTCTTGATTGTCTTCTTATTCAATGGACGGTAATCGACGCAAAGTCGGTCCGTGCCATCCTTCTTTGGACAAAAAGAACACCACAACCCCAAGGAGATGAACTCGGTCTGATCAAACCCAGACGCTCTTGTTCATCGAGCTGCTTCTTCAATTCCTTCAGCTCATTAGGTCCAAGCTTGTATGGACGCTTGCAAACGGGTTCGATGCGTGCTCAAGATCGATAACGAATTCAAGCGGCCGGTGAGGAGGCATTCCCGAAGCTCTTCGGAAAGACATCTTGGTACTCACAAACGATCGGAATCGAGAGATAGCATCCAATTCGCCCTTCTCATTGAGAGAAAACAACCAATGGTTTCATCACGAGCAGCATAGATGATCACATCATTAGAAGAGTGAGTCAATTGAATTTCCTGGCAGCACAATCAAGCCGAGCTTTGTCTGAGAAAGCCACCCATCCCGAGAATAAGATCAATATCCGAGTCACCGAGAACAATTGGTTTAGCCAGAAATCTATAATCGGCCATCTTGATAGAAACATCCGGGACATAATTATTAGCTGTCATTTGCTTACACGGGGACACAATTGATAAAGAACTAGGCAATTCTTGATAACCCAACTCATGCTTAGATGCAAAAGGTCTTGAGATGAAACAATGCTGTAACGCCCCGGACACACCCGCGGTGGTCGTTATTCTGGCGGATCTAGACTGCCCCACGATCAATACTAGTCTTTCCTGCGCACTTTGTCCTCACTGCGCGCACCGGAGCAACTTCGGTCGGTCACCCATCCTGAAACTACTCCAAGCTGAGCACGCTTAACTTTGGAGTTCTCGTCGAATGGGATCCCGGAAAGAAGGAATTCCTTATTGATATGAGTAGTCTATCATCCCTAATAAGCCAGGCTATTACATACACCCCCACTCGGAGGAACCGACGTCCTCGTCGAACCACGAACGCTCCTCTTGGCACAAACGTCAGTGCTTCCATCCGGTACATGTGCCATGTCGGGTGCCACGACGGGTCACAAACGACATGAACAACATGACCACGCACCTGTCCGCAACCATCCGTAAACGCGAGGGTCGGCTCGATACCAACTTGTAACGCCGGACACACCCGCCGGTGGTCGTTACTCCTGGCGGGATCTAGACTGGCCCCACAGATCAATACTAGTCTTTCCTGCGCACTTTGTCCTTACTCGTGCGCACCCGGGAGCAACTTCCCGGTCGGTCACCCATCCTGAAACTACTCCAAGCTGAGCACGCTTAACTTTGGAGTTTTGTTCGAATGGGATCCCGGAAAAGAAGGAATTCCTTATTGATATGAGTAGTCTATCATCCCTAATAAGCCGGGCTATTACAAATGCGATGCACCAGTATCAAATAAGACTTTTGCAGGAATATCATTAACTGAGAGATTACCCATTATTACATCAGTAGATTCCTCCGCTTGAGCTGCATTCATCATGTTCACCTTGGCATGCTTTGGATTATGCTTGACCACTGCATTGCTGGAAGATTTCACAGGAGGAGGAGGCGGAAGGCGCCTTTGGTTGAAGCACTTGTTCGCGTAGTGACCTTTCTGCTGACATTTGTTGCAAGTCACCTCTGAGAGCGGACGGTGGTAAGGAGCATTTGACCTTGGAGCTTGAGAATTAGACTTGTTCGATAGCTTTGGGTGGGCGGGTGGGAAGATCCACGACCACCGGGTTCTTCTCACGATAAGGCCGACGGAACGGAGGAGGAGGAAGGTAGAACTTCTGCTGCTTAGCTGCCACTTGAGAGGAAGAAGAAGACTGAACTGCATCCCTGATTCTCTTCTTAGAAGCCTCACATTTGAGCTGGGCAGCTTCTTGCTTGATGCCATGTTGTAGAATTCATCATACTTTTACGCTCAAAAGCACAAGAGCTAATTGCAGATCTTCCCGAGACCACCTCTGAATTGATAGATCATACTCTTTTCATCGTGGACGCCTTGCTTAGCGGCGGCGAAGCTTCTGAACTGGATATTGTATTGATACACGACATGTTGCCTTGCTTGAGATTGCGGAACTCCTCACGCTTGCTCTCAACAACACTTTTCGGAATGTGGTGAGCTCTGAAGTCTCGGCGGAACTCATCCCAGGTAATGACACGACCTCCTCTGGAATCTTTGTATTGCTGGAACCACTCAGCAGCTTGGTCCTTGAGTTGAAACGAAGCAAACTTGACAAAGTCCTCAGGTCTGACATTGCTACATTCAAAATGTTTGCAGATGTCCACAAGCCAATCGTCGGCGTCTGTGGCCTCGACACAGAAACTGAAAGACTTCGGCTGATTAGCGAGGAACTGATAGAGGGTAGCAAAGTGCGGCTGGCTATTGCCTTGGCCTTGATTTCCTTGATTGCCTTGCCCTTGGGTACGCTCTTGCAAGAGTTGCAAAATCATCTGAGCATTGGCATTGGTGGCTGCCATGATAGCTTGCCATGCCTCCGGAGGCGGAGGTGGAGGTGGAGGGTTCGAATGACTCCCATCATTGCGTTCCGGATTCAGACGCGTTGGTGGAGCCATCCTGAAGAGGGTGACATCCGTTAGCACTTGATAGACAGATAGACAAGTTGAATCAACGGATAGAAATTGCAACATATAGTCTTCACAATAAACATTCAACAAGGATGAACGAATGAATTCCAAAGTTAACATCACACGCCCATTAAGGTGAGAAGCCACTTGATTAAAGGTTGATGAAAAAATAACAAGGCACGATCGAACAAATAAGTGGTAAGGATTACCCAATCACGAACCAAATATCTGCGGAAGAAATGCTAAGAGCTACTTGAATCCCACCTATAAACTCCCAAACTTTCTCGGTTATGCAATCTGGTGTTGGGGATACAGGGACACAAAATATATCACCCAAACTAACAATACCTAGATCCAGTTGTATCCATCCGTCAACACATAACCAAGAAACCTTCGAAATCGTGGTACCTCGACCTTCAAAAGCATCCGTTATATGAGTCATGGCAATACTCCCGAGCTCGCCTCAAGATCTTTGGGTTATCGGGTTATCTCACCAACAACTGTACAAAAGAGATTTCGATGTCGGCAAAACTCGTATTCCATAATCTGCAACGATAAAATTGTGACGACAACACCTCGGAGCTCAACTCCCGGACACCGCCACAACCCCTAAATGTCGAGGCACCAAGAACAATGTTCTCGTCACAAAACCATCGAACGATTCCAAGATACCCGCGTGATCCTAAATTTTTTTAGTGAAATTTGAGGAGAGGAGAGTCAAAACTTCTACGTCAGGAGACCTCACCAGAGCGACGAAGGGCTGGCGAGTAAAAAGAATCCTACTCTCCGATATATATAATCCTAAGACTCAAAACATTTTTGTCTAGACTCAACAAAGTCAGCGATTCAATCAAGCAGGGGGCTCCTAAGTCGGGGATGGCTCTGATACCAACTTGTAACGCCCTGGATGCGGCTATATCTCCCACGTGTCGAAGCATGACTTAGAGGCATAACCGCATTGAAAGCAATGTCGCAAGTGAGGTAATCTTCACACAACCCATGTAATACATAAGGAAAGAGATACATAGTTGGCTTACAATGCCACTTCACACAATACATAAATAAACATCCATCATCCAGATTACACTCAAGGTCCGACTACGGAACCAAAATAAAAGAAGATACCCCAAATGCTACACAGATCCCCGATCGTCCCAACTGGCTCCACTACGATCATCGGGAAAAGACACATAGTAACGACCACGCCCTCGTCGAACTCCCACTTGAGCTCGGTTCGTCACCTGACCGCATCGCCGGCACCTGCAACTGTTTTGGTAGAATCTGTGAGTCACGGGGACTCAGCAATCTCACACCCGCGAGATCAAGACTATTTAAGCTTAAAGGAAGGACAGAGTTGTGAGGTGGAGCTGCAGCAAGCGTCTAGCATATATGGTGGCTACATCGCAAAAGAGAGAGCGAGAAGAGAAGCAAGGCACGGTCGTGAAGCTAGTAGCGATCAAGAAGTGATCCTGAACTACTTACGTCAAACATTACTCCAACACCGTGTTCACTTCCCGGACTCCGCCGAGAAGAGACCATCACGGTTACACACGCGGTTGAGGTGTATTTTAATCAAGGTCAGCTTCGGGTTTTCTACAACCGGACATTAACAAATTCCCATCTGCCTCATAACCGCAGGCACGGCTTTGAAAGATAATACCTGCAGGGTGTCCCAACTTAGCCCATTATAAGCTCTCACGGTCAACGAAGGATATTCCTTCTACCGAAGACCCGATCAGTCTCGAATCCCGGACTACAAGACATTTCGACAACAATAAAACAAGACCAGCAAAGCCGCCCGATTGTGCCGACAAATCCCGATAGGAGCTGCACATATCTCGTTCTCGTGGCACGTCCGGATGAGCAGTCCATACAACTAAAACCAGACCTCAAGTTTCCTTGAGGGGCGCTGCAGAGGGGTCTAGTTCGGGCCAAGACTCGAAGGAGCACCGTCCGGGGTTAAAATAAAGATGACCCTCGGGCTCGCGAAACCCGGGGAAAAAGGCTTAGGTGGCAAATGGTAAAACCAATGTTGGGCCTTGCTGGAGGAGTCTTATTCAAAGCGAACTGTCAAGGGGGTCCCATAAATCACCCAACCGTGTAAGGAACTCGAAATCAAGGAGCATAACACCGGTATGACGGAAACTAGGGCGGCAAGAGTGGAACAAAACACCAGGCATAAGGCCGAGCCTTCCACCCTTTACCAAGTATATAGATGCATTAATTATAGCAGATATATTGTGATATCCCCAACAAGTAAACATGTTCCAACAAGGAACAACATCTCCATGTTCCAATAAGGAACAAATTTCATCTTCACCTGCAACTAACAACGCTATAAGAGGGGCTGAGCAATGCGGTAACATAGCCAATCAACGGTTTGCTAGGAAAGGATGGTTAGAGGTTTGACATGGCAATATGGGTGGCATGATAAGCAAGTGATAGGCATCGTAGCATAGGCATATCAAAAGAGCGAGCATCTAGCATAGCAAAGATAGAAGTGATTTCGAGGGTATGGTCATCTTGCTCAAAGTTCTCGAGTTGTCGAAAGCTTGATCCTCGTAAGCGTTCTCAACAGGTTCCTCGCTCACGTACTCGCCTCCGGCTCTACCCAAAGCAAGAACACAAACAAAGGAACCACAATAAATCACGGTGCAATGCACAAGCAACATGATGCAATATATGGCATGATATGCGGGATGTGATATGCAATGCGTATCGCGCGTTCGAAGGAAAATGATGAACCAGGCATAAACTTGGCAAACCAAGTATGCCGCTGAAAGGTGAGATGATTTCGGTTGAAATCGATATAAAGATCACCGAATCGGATGCACGGTTTGCAAATGACAAGCAAAACAAGAATGACACAAATCTGCCATTAGCAAAGATGATGCCACATAGCAAGCAACAAGAAATTAAGCTACTGCACCCAAACGTACCAACAAAGCATATGAAAGTGATCTACTCAAGATGCTTGACAAAAGATGAACACTGAGCTACGGCTAATTCACATCATAACAGGTCCAAACAAGCATGGCAAAAGTGCAAAACATATCAGCTTCACAGACTTAGTGAAATTATGAACATGGCAAAACAGCATCGGTAGCAATGTTCAGAGCAAGAAAACAACATGCTACAGGAACTTATAATAGCAAAACAAGGCATGGCATGAATCTACTCAAAGCATAGAACAAAAGTCCCTTACTGACCATGAGCCAAAAGGATCGAAAATATAGTAACACCCATGTCAAAATAGCAAGTTTCATAATGATTCAAAGAACAGGGCATGACAAAAACAGATAACAAGTAGGCATGTTTAATATCTCGATGCACTCACTACAGAGCATTTCATGATAAACTAAGAATACATACATCAAGAAGACATGGCATGGAAGACATACATGGCAAGAACAACTTCATAGCATACACGGATCAACTACAACAACCTTGGCAAAATTGAATAACATGTAAACAATCTGCCAGGAAACATTTTATAGCAAAAGTAGAGCTCGATTGACTCAAGCTATGGCACTCCATAATTGCAAACAAAGGCATGGATGGATAGAGCATAACCATATGTTCAAAACATCCTTACTGAAGTATCTCAAAATATGCATGGATCTCTCAGTAGCATCAAGTTAACATGGCATAAAAATATCAGCAAAACAGGGGCTGAAATCAGCAACATCATGAAGCCTAGTTTGCATGCTTGTGCTAGTCACCACAGAGACCACAAAAATACATGGCATATACCCATGTAAATATGGCATGGCATATTACAAAACACATGTAGGACTCAAGTTCATAGGGTGCACACATCAATCATGGCAAAAATGACAAAAGTGCATGTTCTGTTAAGAAACAGAAACTAACATCACATAGACCTCTTCTAACAGCATTTCGGGCATCAAGATGAGCTCAAATTAAAATGATGCAATGAGATGAAATTATCTACTCTTCGAGGCGAACATTTTGACAAATTACACGCACGAAACGGAGCAATATGCAGAGAGTTATGGCATGACGAAAATGCAACAAATTGATCACGGAATAAAAACTTGGGCGATTTCGGGGTGGAGGAGAAAGTCAACCGGGTGGATCCGGATCGGATCGAGGCCGGATCGAGGCGGCCGGCGGCGCTCGGGGCCGGAGGAGGAGAGGCCGGAGGAGGAAGAGGCCGGCGCTGCCGGGACCGGGCGGCCGGGCGGCGGCGAGGACCGCCGGGCGGCGGCGAGGCCGGGCGGCGGGGCGGGCGGGCGCGGAGGAGAAGCGCGGCGCTGTGGCGGCGCTGGCGGCCGGGCGGCCGGGCCGGAGGGTTCCTGCACGGGCCGCGCGGGCGGGCTTGGCGGCGGCGCGCGCGGCGGGCGTGTACGGGCGCGGCGCGCGTTCGTCCGGTGGCGGGAGCCATTCCCGGCGTGGACGGACGTGTCTGGCGCGAGGAAGCGGGCTAGGGTTTGGGATTCGGTTTGAGGGGAGATGCATTTATAGGTAGAAGGAGCTAGGAAGCTCCAAATGAGGTGCGGTTTTCGCCCACACGATCGTGATCGAACGACGGAGAGCATGGAAGTGACTTAGATGGGTTATTGGACTATTTTGGAGGGGTGTTGGGCTGCAACTTAAAAGAGACTTTTGCGAGAGTGCGATTAACCGTTGGAGTACCAAACGAGCTCCAAATGACCCGAAACTTGACAGGTGGTCTACGGTGGTATACCAAGGCCACTTGACAAACCTCGTCCATTCCGAGAAAGTTTAGTACCGCTCATGGAAAAACGTAAAAGGGGCGCCGGAGACATAGGAGTGCCGGATTGCAAAACGGACAACGGGAAAATGCTCGGAATCATGAGACGAAACACGTATGCAAATGCGATGCACATGATGACATGATATGAAATGCATGACATGGACAAAAAGCAAAAAGAAGAAAAACCCAACCACGGAGGGAATATCATATCACAATGCCGAAAATGGCAAGAGTTGGAGTTACAAATATGGAAAGTTACATCCGGGGTGTTACATCTACCGATCTCCCTTGCTTCCGCCCTAGGTCGCCACCGCGTCTTACGCCGCCGCCGCCCCTCTCTCCCTGCCGCCGCCGCTTGCTCCTTAATCCACCGCCGCACCAAACCCTAAACCCTCCCACGCTGCCGCCGCCATCGCCGCTTTTTTCCCAAAGCTGCCGCCGCCGCACCCGAACCCTAACCCTAACCCAATCATGCCGTCGCCGCTGCTTCTCTTCCCAGCCGCCGCCAAGTCTCCCAACCTCTCTGCCACACCCTCCCCCCATCATGGTAGGATCCACCTCCTCCCTCGACAGCTCCACCATCATCCTAGCTTTCACCTCCGAGCGCCTCAATGACCTCCACATCAAAGAACACGTTCCCGTCATCCTCGAGCCCGACTCCCCCTCCTACAACGCTTGGCGCACCTACTTCACGCTTCTCTTCCGCTCCTACCGTCTCATCAACCATGTTGACGGGAGTGTTGACATCCGTGACATGAAAGGCGACGACGAGTCGCTGGCCGTCGACGCTTGTATGGTCAAGTGGTTGTTCCTCATGATCTCGCGCGGACTCTTCAACATGGTGAACTGCCGCGACCCATCTACGCACGCCATTTGGACGCTTTTGCGACCTCTTCCTCGACAATTAGCTTCAGCGCCGCGTGTTCCTCCAAGGGGAGTTTTTCACCATGCAACAAAACAATCTCACGATCGACGAGTACCGCATCAAGCTGAAAGTTCTCTCCGATGAGCTTCGCGACGTCGGCATGGTGATCGATGACTCGGTCCTCCTCACCAACCTCCTCCGCGGCCTCCACCCCGACCTTGGCCAGTCCGCCGCCAACCTCTCCCTCGCCACGCCCTCCTTTGCGAAGGCCGTCACCTACCTGGGGATGGAGGAGAAGTGTCGGTGTCAAAACCGGCGGATCTCGGGCAGTGGTCCCGAACTGTGCGTCTAGGCGGATGGTAACAGGAGACAAGGGACACGATGTTTTTACCCAGGTTCGGGCCCTCTCGATGGAGGTAATACCCTACTCCTGCTTGATTAATATTGATGATATGGGTAGTACAAGAGTAGATCTACCACGAGATCAAGGAGGCTAAACCCTAGAAGCTAGCCTATGGTATGATTGTTGTTCGTCCTACGGACTAAAACCCTCCGGTTTATATAGACACCGGATAGGTTAGGGTTACACAGAGTCGGTTACAATGGTAGGAGATCTACATATCCGTATCGCCAAGCTTGCCTTCCACGCCAAGGAAAGTCCCATCCGGACACGGGACGAAGTCTTCAATCTTGTATCTTCATAGTCTTGGAGTCCGACCGTGATGATAGTTCGGCTATCCGGACACCCCCTAGTCCAGGACTCCCTCAGTAGCCCCTGAACCAGGCTTCAATGACGACGAGTCCGGCGCGCATATTGTATTCGGCATTGCAAGGCGGGTTCCTCCTCCGACTACTTCATAGAAGGTTTTGAACACAAGGATAGTGTCCGGCTCTGCAAAACAAGTTCCACATACCACCGTAGAGAGAATAACTTTTGCACAGATCTGCTGACGTACTCCGCGGCGTGACATCACACCACGGCCAGGCCTTTATATGAATCGTTTTTTACCGTTCCACCTTAGCGCGTTTAGCGAGGCGGTTTCCTTGGCACGTCTTATCAAAGCATAGATCGTGCCCCCTTATTCCGGGATTCCCATCAATACGGACGTGGGTAACCCATCCGCGCAATTGATTATGGCGCTTGGGAGATAAGCGAGTTTTACCAGGCTGGTGGGGGACGCATAACTTCGTCCGTTCATATAAGGGGATAAGGATCCACCTTTTCACCTACGCCTTCTTCCTCCTTTGCTCATCCATTCTCGCTTTTTCTGAGCTCCAGCGGCCAAGTCCGCACACCCCACCTCAACCTTCTCCAACCATGTCGGGAGCGGGAGGCAGGTGGATGGCCTCCTCCGTCACGGAGGGCACATCACAAGACTGCGGAGGCGGATATTTGTCCGGCGACATCACAAGCACAGGCTGCCCGACGCGGGCAGCTCATTCCAACCCCCAGGCCCCATGAGAGGGTGGTGTTTCTCCCCCACTTCCTCCGTGGACTAGGTTTTCCACTTCACCCATTTGTCCGGGGGCTCATGTTCTACTACGGCCTGGACTTCCACGACCTGGCCCCGAATTTCATCCTCAACATCTCGGCGTTTATCGTCGTGTGCGAGGCCTTCCTCTGCATCCAGCCCCACTTCGGCCTATGGCTGAAGACCTTCAATGTCAGGCCGAAGGTTGTGGGTGGCCGTCAAGCGGAGTGCGGAGGCGCCATGGTCGGCAAGATGGCCAAAGTCCTATGGCTCGAGGGCGCCTTTGTGGAGACAATAAAGGGGTGGCAATCGGGGTGGTTCTACATCACCGAGCCACGCGACCCCAAATGGGTGGCGGCCCCCGAATTCAAATCTGGCTTCCCCACACAGCTCTCGTCATGGAAAGAGACGGGCCTGACGTGGGGGAATTCGGACGAGCTATCCGGACTCCAAACATGCGTCCGAAACCTGGTGGACAAGAATCTCAGGCTTGTCGACGTAATCCGTGATGCTCATCCGCGGATTCTCCCATGCCAACAACGGGCCTTTAATTTGTGGAGTTCGATCCGCACAAGACCGGTTCTTGAGCCGCTCTTCGACACTACGCACGAAGATGCCCGGAAGGTGCTGTTCAAGGGCGCCAAGCCCCGCATCCGCTAACAAAGATCACGGATACAGCTCGCGGCGTCAAGCGCGAGGTAAGTTATTTTACCCTTTACGGACTCTTTTTCATATATTGGCTCTATGTGGGATCTAAAACTCCCTAATATTTGACAGATCTAGAAGACGTCCGGACAGATTAACTGTCCGGCTCCTTTGACGGAGACTGCTGGCTCCGCACCCCATGTGGTGCCGGAGAAGAAGGCTAAGAAGGAGGCCACGGAACTCAAGGAGCTCCCGACGCCAGTGCTTGTCGATTCAAGCAGAATCTTCTCCGAGGATGAGGAGGAGGAAAGAAGCTTCTCCCAGTGGGAGGAGAGGAAAAGGAAGGCCGCCTAACCGGGAGGCCGGAGGGTCCAAGAAGGAAGAACCTTCCTCCGGACTTCTCCACCAACGCCGACAACGACGAGGAGGATTGGCCAACAAGGGCCAAGCCTCGGCGAGATCGTAAGTGTCCGGATACCCATGGCTTTTTTATCATTGCATAGTGTTCTCTAATGCTGAACAATCATGCAGCCCGCCTAAGGGCGAGTTCGCCACTTGCCGGCGGGTCCCCGAGTTCGCCGGAAATGGAGAGTACTTCACTTCCGACCGCCTCCTCACCTCACGCCATGGACGACGCCATGGGTGGGGCCCCAAGGGGGCTTGGTCAAGAGGAGGTAGCGCAGAGGCACCACAAGGCAACCTCCCGGACCTCAGCGCGTGGGGGCAAGACCCCAGGGCTCTAAGCCCGACCCTTGTCCGGACTCCATGCCGAACCTTCAGCGGTTCCGAGTCCGCAAGCGGTCCTTCGTAAGAAGGGTAAGATGCCGTGTCCTCCGTCCAACCGGAGGCACGGATAGCATCGAGGCGCTTAACAGCGCCTCCATCAGGAGGAGCACCGCACTGCATGAGTGCGGTGATCCGACAGTTCAATCCGCCAAGAGCAGCTGACCGAAGCCTATACCAGCCTTCTAACAGGCTTTGAGGTAAGTTTAGAATATGTAAAAATATTACCGCATAGACAGTAGCCCCTGATGCTTAGTTCGGTGTTCGGAAAGAAAAGCCGGACGAAGGATCTAAAAAGGTATACGCAGGAGTCTAACATAAGTATGTCAATATGGGAATGCAGGCTGCGCTGCTGACCTCTGCCGCACTGACTGCGGAGGTCAATGCATTGAAGCAGAGCCTCGAGCAGTCCGAGAACGAGCTCGGCCGAGCCAAGAAGCAGCTCGAGGACAAGGAAGGTAAGTAGTACCTTATTAAAGAAATACCTTATAGAAAGGTTTCGTTGCAAAAATAACAGGAATAACATGGATGCTGCAGGGCCACGAACGAGGTGGCGACCACAAGGAAGCGGTGTCCGTGGTCGAAACAAAGCGGATGCGAACGCACCGAGCGAGAGAAGGGGAGGCGCAGCTAGCTAAAGGCGGCAAGAGCTCCAAGCTCTCGTGGAAAAACATGAGAGTTTGGAGCGTGACTCAAGTCTCGAGAGTCCGAGCTCGCCTCGCTCTTGAGAGTGCCAAAGTTGCTAAGGCCGAGGCCCAAAAAGCCTCCAAGAAATTGAGTCATTAAAGAAGATAGCGGCGGTAAGGCATTCTTTATGCAAAGCAAGCATATGAAAGTGAATTACCTATTACTTACCCGGATTCGAGCTCTCCGGGAGCATTCACAGATTTCCCCATAGTGTGTCCGATGTCTGCCGATTCTACCGCGCCAAGGAGGGAGCTCGATGGAAAAGGTGTTCGGTCTCAAGATGTCGAGGCCGGACATCCGGTGCCCCTAAGCGACCAGCTGAAGCAGCTGGTCGAGCTCCACAAGGTCGCCGAACAGGCCATGAAGGGCCTTATAGTGCGGCCGTGGCCATTGGAAGCCATGCCCGGAGCTACTTGGCTTAGTGTAGCGGCTGGTGGACGCCTTTCCACGGATTGAAGTCATCAAGCGCTCCGTCTGCATTGAAGGTGTCCGTTGGCCCTTGCCCGTGCTAAAGTGCACTGGGCAAGCTGGATGCGAGAAGCTTGTGATGGACGGGCCACCAAGGGCAAGGAGCATCGCATGCCCGAAATGTACTATGAGGGCCTCTGAAGGGTGCCCGCCGAATAGCGGATGAGTGCTCCAAAGATGTAATTTTGAATAGACTCATTTGTTATCCCGTACGCTGAAAACTTGTTCATATGCGCTAAGCAACGCTTGTTAATTTAAAATATTACCTTCAGGCGGCCGCTTCATCAAATTTGAGAGATGGCAAGTCATTGGCTTCAGCCCCATGCCACGAGTCTGCTGGGTGTTCGGATAAACTTGAGCACTCTTGTTCCCATTCTTGGGTCCATCTAGGGAGGCGGTCAACACAACGAACAAAGCAACCGGACTTATAATGCTTGAACACTCTCACTTAGCCATAGAATTCTATAATTTTAAATTTCGGCCAAGCCCCTAGTATTCGGAAGACCGAGTTCGGGGCCCTATCCACGCCTTGGCCGGACAACTCCGGTTCCTCGCTCTAAGCGGCATAAGTCTTTAGGGACCCGAAAAATCTCTCGAACAGCGACAGGCTCTCGCCCTATCATGACGGTCAGTTTTAGCTTTCTCCATTGAGGTGCTGGACCCAGCTCAACTGGGGCACAATCGCAGTGGTTCTCCCGGTGCTACCTTAGCCGATATAACGGAACGTAAGGTACCAAAACACGGGAGCCGGGCAAACCCAACTATTGACCCAAGACATGATTCGGAGCCGATTCATATAATGCTATAAGTTTGGGATGCCGCACTTGTGAAAGTGTTCAGACTTATCACACCATAATTTTGGGGTACTTAAGCCCCTGGTGTATTGGCCGTACCAAAGTGTATGGGTGCGTAATGTCATGAAATGAACATATAAAGAAAAGAGTGCAATAATAGGCAAAAGCTATGTATTGTTTATTCAAAAAGGTACTGCAATGAAAGCAGAACGATACAAATAGTGCGATAAGCAAGGGATGGGACTATCTAACATGTCCCCCTCCAGGGGTAAGCTACGGGATGGTATGTAAAACAGGTATAATGCTCGTAATAGAGACCACATGAACAGTCGACGTAGCTTTCTGCTTCCCTGGCTGTTGCATCGTGAGTTCGGCGATTCTAGTGCCGGACATGACTTCTGAAAGACGGAGTCCTGAAAGTAAGAAAAAGGAAGAAAAAGGAAAAAAGAAAAAGAATGACACAATCGGAAGCCCCTGGTGCGGTTGAGCCGCATTCCGGGCGTGCCGTGGTCGTGCCCCTCCCCTTATGCTCATGGTATCTCCAGAGCGTAGTTATGTACGTGCGGTACTGGCTTCGCAATTTCGCGAGGGCTGGGGTTGGGGCCGGATTGCTACGCGTGCTTGGATCGTGCCGGGCGGTCTTGTTGTAGGTTACTCCGGGCGCGCTTGACAGTGTCCGGACGCTTAGTGGTCGGACTCGAGAATTGCTGTGAGAGGCTGCTTTGTACCTCCGCCGCGAGGGCTGCCGTGTGCTCCTCCATTCGGAGAGAGCATTCGGTGTTTCCATTGACCGTGATTACTCCTCGAGGGCCTGGCATCTTGAGCTTGAGGTATGCGTAGTGCGGCACCGCATTGAACTTTGCAAATGTGGTTCGTCCGAGCAGTGCATGATAGCCGCTGCGGAATGGGACGATGTCGAAGATTAACTCTTCGCTTCGGAAGTTATCCGGGGATCCGAAGACCACTTTGAGTGTAACTGAGCCCGTACAACTGGCCTCTACACCCGGTATAACGCCTTTAAAGGTCGTCTTTGTAGGTTTAATCCTTGAGGGTCTATGCCCATTTTGCGACTTGTATCCCGATAAAGCAGGTTCAGTTGCTACCGCCGTCCATCGAGGACTCGGTGAGGTGAAATCCGTCAATAATTGGGTCAAGAACCAATGCGGCAAAACCGCCGTGGACGGATGCTAGTGGGTGGTCCTTCGATCGAAGGTGATCGGGCAGGAAGACCATGGGTTGAACTTCGGGCGATCGCTCCATCGCATATACGCCCTTTAGTGCACGCTCCGCTCCCTTTTGGGTATATGGGTTGTGTATATCATGTTCACCATCCGCACTTGTGTGGGAAAACCCTTCGTTCTCTATTGTTCGGCGGCCGGGCTCTTCCTCGTCATCGCTATGCAGCCCTTGTCATTGAGTTCGGCACTTAACTTGCTGCTTGCTTGAACACCCAACAATCCTGTTGGTGTGATTGGCTGGTTTTTGGGGTGCCATGTATCCGCACAAGCGATCGAGTATTCGGTCCAAGTTGGGCGGGCCTGGGTATTTCTTTTGAATGGCTTCTTCCGCTGACCGGTTTAGAGCCTCTGAATCCGCATTGACGGTCGATCTTCAGATTATCACCGCAATGCGGCGCTTGTTCTTGTTGCGACGCGACCTGCCATTGCTGTCCTTGGTATCCGAACTATCGTGGTGTTTGGCCAAGTTGTTGCTTCGATCTAGCCAGCTGTCCTCTCCCGCATGTAAGCAGGTCATGAGTGTTGTGAGGGCTGCCATGGACTTTGGCTTTTCCCGTCCTAGGTGCCGGCAAGCCACTCGTCATGGATGTTATGTTTGAAGGCTGCAAGGGCCTCTGCATCCGGACAGTCAACGATTTGATTTTTCTTTGTTAGGAACCGTGTCCGTAATTGTCTCGCCGATTGTTCCGCTGCTGAATTATGTGGCTAAGGTCATCGGCGTCGTGGTCGCACATATGTGCCCTGGAAGTTATCAAGGAATGCGGCTTCCGTGTCCTCCCAACAACCAATTGATTCTGTTGGCAAGCTGTTGAGCCAATGCCGAGCTGTTCCTTTAAGCTTGAGTGGGAGGTATTTGCTGGCATGTAGATCATCACCGCGGGCCATGTGGATATCAAGGAGATAGTCCTCGATCCAGACCGCAGGATCTGTGGTACCATCGTATGATTCGATGTTTACGGGTTTATAGCCCTCGGGGATTTGATGATCCATTACTTCATCTGTGAAGCATAGTGGGTGTGCGGCGCCTCTGTATTGGGCTATATCACGACGTAGCTCATATGAGCTTTGTCTACTGTGTTCAGCCCGGCCGGGTTTGCTATATCCGGCGCGACGTTAATCATCCCGCGTCATTGGACGCCCATGCGATCCGTAGATCGATCTTGTATGTTTTGCCTTATCCTCCAATATATCTCGCAAGTCCGGCGCATTTTCCCATGCCTTAGTACTTTTTGAGCGGCGTCGGGGTGTGGCTTGAGCAGAGGGCCGAGAGGCTTCTCTGTCGCGGCCACGGGGTGGCCGGTCTGCCAGGTCGTGCGCTGCTGACTTGGGTGCTTCCTCCTCTGATCGAGGCAACAGCCTGCGTTTGGGGTAGCTTTTGGAGGGGCGTTCGAGTTCATACTCTTCGGCTGCAAGGACTTCAGTCCATCTGTCACCTAGCAGGTCTTGGTCAGCTCTAAGCTGTTGCTGCTTTTTCTTGAGGCTGCTTGCCGTGGCTATAAGCCCGCGTTTGAAACGCCCTGTTCGGCGGGATCCTCGTGGCATGACCAATTAAATCGTCGTCGAGGCTTGCCTCATCTTCGGAGGGAGGCGATAATTATCGCCCTCGACCACTCTTTTCTGCGCACCGTCAGGCGGACTTGCTTCTCCCTCCTCCCCGCCGAGTCCCGCCGAGGAGGGTTGTCTTCGCACTGCTCGGGTATTATTATCTCCGTGCCGGAATCACCGCTTTTATTGTGGCAGGATTTAGGCGGCGCCGACGCCGGCGCTTCAGCTTGCTTCTTGGGGTCATCCTCCGTTGTTCCATCGCTGCTCCCATCTTTTGGGATGTCCACCATGTATATGTCATATGACGAGGTGGCCTTCCGAAAGCCCTCAGAGGCGCTGGGTCTTGGTCGCCTCCGGCATCGCCGTCCATACCGCTGATGTCTTGGAGTCGAAGTCGAGCATGTCGGTTAGATCATCGACAGTGGCTATAAAGTGGGTGGTGGGTGGGCGTTGAATTTCTTCGTCGTCCGTATCCCAACCTTCCTCGTCCGCAGTCCGCCGGGCTCTCCGGATAAAGAGAGAGACTTTAGTGAATTCAGGATGTCGCCAAAGGGCGAGTGCTTTGAGATGTCCGACGATGCTGAACTCCATGACCGGCGCCCAATCGGATTCGATTAGCGGTAGCGGAGGTTCGAGTCCGGAGAGGAGTCCGCACCGGAGTCGAGGTCTTCGCAAAGACAGGGATAGAGTTTGGCTCAATCACCGTAGAGATCGTAGCCCCGAGGCGGTGTCCAACCACTGCGTCCTCGATCAGGGAATCCGCCCGGATTAAGGGTCGGGCGGATGTTTGGTGCGGCCTCGTGGCACTGCTCGCTGCAGAGCTAGATCATGCCCATCAAGACAAGGCGGCACACTTGGCTGCGGCTCAAATCCGTCGAAGATCAAGTCTCCGCGGATATCGGCCGATAGTTCAAACTTCCAAATCTGACCTGATGGCGGGGCGAAGCTTCGATCTGCTCCAGATGGCTGCTTAATTGGCACGCAGCGCAAAGCCGCCAATCTGAAGATTTGTCCGGGAGAAAAGTCTCACCCTGGACCGCGCTGTTGTTGATGATCGGAAGGAGCCATCGGGCCTATCGGTGACGACGGAGGAACTCTCAATGAAAGCACCAATGTCGGTGTCAAAACCAGCGGATCTTGGGTAGGGGGTCCCGAACTATGCGTCTAAGCGGATGGTAACAGGAGACAAGGGACACGATGTTTTACCCAGTTCGGCCCTCTCGATGGAGGTAATACCCTACTCCTGCTTGATTAATATTGATGATATGGGTAGTACAAGAGTAGATCTACCACGAGATCAAGGAGGCTAAACCCTAGAAGCTAGCCTATGGTATGATTGTTGTTCGTCCTATGGACTAAAACCCTCCGGTTTATATAGACACTGGATAGGTTAGGGTTACACAGAGTTGGTTACAATGGTAGGAGATCTACATATCCGTATCGCCAAGCTTGCCTTCCACGCCAAGGAAAGTCCCATCCGGACACGGGACGAAGTCTTCAATCTTGTATCTTCATAGTCTTGGAGTCCGGCCGTGATGATAGTTCGGCTATCCGGACACCCCCTAGTCCAGGACTCCCTCAAGAAGCATCTCTGTCACATGGCTCGGCAAGCGCCTCTTGCCGCGCTCCACGCCGGCACCGTCGGGGGTCCCGCTCCCCTCCCACCGCCTCCTCGTGCACTGGTTCCACCACCGCCAGCCACCCCCGACCGTGGCCACCAGAAGAGACGGGGAGGGGGGGGGGGGGGTCGCGACGGGCGGGCCCGCAACAAGGGCTCCCAGCTCCGCCAGGCGGCTGCACCCACCCTGCCCCGGCCTCGGCGCCCTGATACGTCCATTTTGCATCATGCTTTTATATCAATATTTATTGCATTATGGGTTTTTTATTACACATTATGTCACAATACTTATGCCTATTCTCTCTTATTTTACAAGGTTTACATGAAGAGGGAGAATGCCGGCAGCTGGAATTCTGGGCTGGAAAAGGAGCAAATATTAGAGACCTATTCTGCACAACTCCAAAAGTCCTGAAACTTCACGGAGGCACGTTTTGGAATATATAAAAAATACTGGAGAAAGAATCTACCAGAGGGGTCCCACACCCTGGCCACGAGGGTGGGGGCGCGCCCCCTATCTTGTGGACCCCCTGGCAGGCCTCCGATGCCCATCTTCTGCTATATGAAGTCTTTCGTCCGAGGAAAAATAAGGAGGAAACTTTCGGGATGAAACACCGACCCCACGAGGCGGAACCTGGCGAAGCCAATCTAGGGCTCCGGCGGAGCTGTTTTGCCGGGGAAACATCCCTCTGGGAGGGGTAAATCATCACCATCGTCATCACCATCGATCCTGTCATTGATAGGGGGTCAATCTCCATCAACATCTTCACCAGCACCATCTCCTCTCAAACCCTAGTTCATCTCTTGTATCCAATCTTTGTCTCAAAACTTCAGATTGGTACATGTGGGTTGCTAATAGTGTTGATTAATCCTTATAGTTAATGCAAGTTGGTTTATTTGGTGGAAGATCATATGTTCTGATCATTTATGCATATTAATACCCCTCTGATTATGAACTTGAATATGATTTGTGAGTAGTTACGTTTGTTTCTGAGGACATGGGAGAAGTCTTGCTATAAGTAGTCATGTGAATTTGGTATTCATTTGATATTTTGATGAGATGTATGTTGTCTTTCCTCTAGTGGTGTTATTTGAATGTCGACTACATGACACTCACCATTATTTGGGCCTAGAGAAAGGCATTGGGAAGTAATAAGTAGATGATGGGTTGCTAGAGTGACAGAAGCTTAAACCCTAATTTATGCGTTGCTTCGTAAGGGGCTAATTTGGATCCATATGTTTCATGTTATGGCTAGGTTTACCTTAATACTTCTTTTGTAGTTGCGGATGCTTGCAATAGGGGTTAATCATAAGTGGGATGCTTGTCCAAGGAAGGGCCGTACCCAAGCACCGGTCCACCCACATATCAAATTATCAAAGTAACGAACGCGAATCATATGAGCGTGATGAAAACTAGATTGACGATAATTCCCATGTGTCCTCGAGAGCGCTTTCCTTCATATAAGAGTTTGTCCAGGCTTGTCCTTTGCTACAAAAAGGATTGGGCCGCCTTGCTGCACCTTGTTTACTTTTGTTACTTGTTACCCGTTACAAATTACCTTATCACAAAACTATCTGTTACCGATAATTTCAGTGCTTGCAGAGAATACCTTACTGAAAACCGCTTGTCATTTCCTTCTGCTCCTCGTTGGGTTCGACACTCTTACTTATTGAAAGGACTACGATAGATCCCCTATACTTGTGGGTCATCAAGACTCTTTTCTGGCGCCGTTGCCGGGGAAACATCCCTTCGGGAGGGGGAAATCGTCACCATCGCCATCACCATCGATCCTCTTGTCGGGAGGGGGTCAATCTCCATCAACATCTTCGCCAACACCATCTCCTCTCAAACCCTAGTTCATCTCTTGTATCCAATCTTTGTCTCAAAACCTCAGATTGGTACCTGTGGGTTGTTAGTAGTGTTGATTACTCCTTGTAGTTGATGCTAGTTGGTTTATTTGGTGGAAGATCATATGTTCTGATCCTTTATGCATATTAATACCCCTCTGATTATGAACATGAATATGATTTGTGAGTAGTTACGTTTGTTCCCGAGGACATGGGAGAACTCTTGCTATAAGTAGTCATGTGAATTTGGTATTCGTTCGATATTTTGATGAGATGTATGTTGTCTTTCCTCTAGTGGTGTTATGTGAACGTCGACTACATGGCACTTCACCATTATTTGGGCCTAGAGGAAGGCATTGGGAAGTAATAAGTAGATAATGGGTTGCTAGAGTGACAGAAGCTTAAACCCTAGTTTATGTGTTGCTTCGTAAGGGGCTGATTTGGATCCATATGTTTCATGCTATGTGTCGTGGAATTAACACGTCAGATGTCCTAGTGAAAGGACTTAGTCGTGGAACCATCGCAACCAGGAAGCTTGAAGGGGTTAATCAGGACAAGAGACACGAGAGGTTTATACTAGTTTGGCCCCTTACGGCGAAGGTAAGGACTACGTCTAGTTGGGTTGGTATTGCTTGATGTTTCGATGACCAGGGAGCGAGATACGCTATGCCTGGTTCTTGATGAGTTGTTTTTTACCCTAAGCCGCCAGCGGGTCGCCCCCTTATATACTCGGGTGGACGCCCTGCGGCCTACAGAGTCCCGGCCGGCTCATAGACAGTGTCCGGCTCGGTGACTAGTTAATTCTACCTTATGTTACAAGTCATGTCATCATGGCGGTTTACCACTACGGGCCTTAAGCCGCCTGTGGGCCTTAGACCCCTTATTGAACCGCCATCTTCATGCTTGGTCTTGGACTTCTTTCTGATGAGTCTTCTTTGCGTAACCCGGCCCCTCCCGGGCGGCTTACACAAATAGTTATATCCCCAACATTAGGCCCCAGATTGATTTGAACCAGCTCATGTCAATCTTAAAATACCTTAAGAAATAAGCCTTCGGTCTTCTGTCTGTGCAAAGGGTTTAACCTGCCATGACGTCATATTCTGGATCCACGTTAACCCATCGTGACGTCATCTCCAATTAAATCCTTATTTTATTCTGCTATATCTTCAACGGATCTTTGCTTTTACTGACTGTTCCAAAAACCGAGGCGTCGGGGCCGCTGGATAATGATGTTTAATCTCCTCGTTTCTCGCATCGTCTCAGCCGGTCTTCCTTTATAAATAGACGCGACCTAGGTCTTCCATTCTCCCCCCTTTCGGTCATCCTGTTCCTCTTGCTGTGTCTCTGCCACCGGAGCTCCGCCGCCACCGCCGTCGAGCTCCTCGTCTTCACCGACTCAGGCCGCTGCATCAACCTGAATCTGACCAGAAATCAACGACGAACCTCCGCAGCCCGTCCAGATCCGTAAGTTCCCTTCTTTCCCTTTCTTAGATCTGCGTTGGAGCTTCTTCGAGTTTGTCGGTGTTCATCGCCGCCCGCGGCGAACCCTTGATGTTCTTCACCTTCGATGCCCTGTTCAGATCGTTGAATAATATAAAACTGCTGTGGCGACTGTTTTACATTTACCTCGAACATAGACAGATCTCTTTTCTTTTGTTCAGAGGCTTCCTTCAAGTGCATGAACTTCTCAGCCTTGATTTTAGGTCTAGAAATTTTTCTTTTTGGAACAACCGTTTGATCCAAAACAATAATTGCAGCTTGTGAAATCCGTTTGTTCCACACTTAGTCAAAAACTGCCTCTGTTGAATTCGTTTAACCATGGTAATCCATGTAGCCAGTTTATAACAACACCAATTGTCAGTCTTGCTTGCTTCTTGCGACTTTAAGAAAATTCAACTGCCCCTGATACCTATGGCGGCTTAAATATCATTGCGTAGTTACTTATATGTCATTAGGCCCCTTCTTAAGCCATCGTCTTGAATAAATTCACGATGTTCTTCTCCGGGTTATAAATTGAACCGGAAATTTCTCCTTTTGTCATAGGTTTCAATTTGCCTAATGGCACCCAAGGCTCCTAAATCTCCGGTGACCTGTAACCGGGTTAAGTCCGTTGTTACAGAAAGCACTTTGTCTGACTTTGTGAAATCCGGCCATCTGCCCAAGAGAGAGGTCATGTCTTATCGTGCTCCTAACCCGTTAGAGGAGAAGCCTCAACCCAAGGAGGGGGAGGTGATCGTGTTTACTGATCACAGGAACCGGGGCTTCGCTCCACCTGGTTCAAAATTCTTCAGGGATGTTTTACATTTCTTCGATCTCAGACCTCAAGACATCGGGCCCAATTCCGTGTCAAATATTTGGAACTTCCAAGTCTTCTGCGAGGTGTACCTTGGGGAAGAATCCAGCTTACTTTTATTCAGAAAATTGTTTTACTTAAACCGGCAGAACAAACGCGCCAACGGGCCCAGTTTGGAACTTAGTGGCATCTCGATTCAGCGGCGGAGAGACTGCCTTTTTCCTTATGCTGAACTACCAAGTCATCCAAAGGATTGGAATCAGACGTGGTTCTACTGCCAGGATACTTCTCCGGCTGACGAAAATCCTCTCGCTTGGCTTCCGCCTTTGCGCCTTTGAATCCAACCACCGCTGCCGGATAAACTGACTGCTGTTGAACGTCTGCCACTCGCTCCCACCATTAGTAAAATCAAAGCTCTTTTGGGAAATGGCTTAGATGGCATTGACCTGGTCCGAGTCTGGGTTGCTTGGCGAGTGATTCCGTTAAGCTGCCGCCCCGGCTTAATGTGCAGTTACTCAGGTGAGAAGAATGACCCCCTGCGTCATAGTCCCGACAACTTACCAGATGATGTGGTGTAGGCTACGACCCAGACGTTGCTGAAAGAGGGCACGGTGACTAGTAATGCCTTTGGCTTACTTCCTTTCTGCAAGAAGAACCCGACCCCTACAGTAAGTCATCAACCTCAATAATTACTCCTTACTGTGTTATACCTTACTTTCATTTATAACCTTTTTCCATTTTTTCTCAGGCCAATGACAACTTCTGGAATGTCAAGTATGACCATGAGGCTGCCAAACAAGCCAGAGCGGCCAAGAGAACCGAAAGAAAAGCCGCCAAAATATGAACCTCAAGGAAAAGGAAGCCAAGCGCTTCAGATTTACTCAAATTGGACGACACTTCTGACGATGAAGAAGAGGTAATCCTTAATTCTCCTGACTCCTTTATCATTGTTTTATTGACATTCTACCCTTTCAGGAGGATACGGGGAACAGCCAAGCGGTTGACGAAGAGGTAACTATAATCTCCTCCGACTCAGAGCCTTTGCCAAAGCAAAAAATCCGAATGGTGATTTTCACATCCTTTAGCTTATCAAGATCCTCAAATTCTTTTGAAGCAAAAGACTCATGAAAGCCGGAGGCATACCTGAACCTCCAAGGATGCAGAACTCTCCTCCGGCTTACCTGATGTAACCAGGAAGCGACAAACTGAGGTTATTCTGCCTTTCCCTTAGCGGGCTTAATACGTCCACCTCTCAATTCATGTGACTCAAATTATCAGGAGACCTCACCTTCCTCCGACGAGTCTATGCCATCCAACATGCCGGCTTTCAAAGCCGCCCCCGGGTAATATAAACTTATTTACCTTATACTTTACCTTACTCATGTTTTTGTACTCACCCTTCTGTTTTGTCCACAGCGTGCAGGTGAAGCCCAGTAAGAGGGCAAAAAAGAATAAGCCGTCCCAAGATCCGGTCGTGACTGAACCGGAGCTTGGCACGGCTGCTCCTGACAGTTCTACCCATCAGCCGCCACCTAAACCAGCCTATAACATTCCAACACCAACCTCTGATCCACCCGCCGAAGATACTCTCAACAGCTCTGATAACTCGAAAGCTCCTAGCCCGACCAAGACAATTGATCCGGAAGTTGAGATTCTGAAGACTCAGTTTGTTGAGCCGGGGCGGCCCACTGTCCTTGCCAAGTGCTCTGCCAAGGAGGAGCTTTTGGAACGCCGAAAGGCCAAGCTAGACATTGCTGACTATACTCATTTGAGTATTGGAGAAATAGTCTCTGGCTATCTCAATCAAGTACATTGCAGCCGTGAACTGGAAATTGACATGGTGAAGCAAATAGAGCAGAAATCTGAGGTATATCTTATGCTACTTTTCTTAATCGTACTTACTGTATCAGCCCCCAAGTCTACTGCTTATGAATAAATATGCTGTAGACTTAGAAAACTGCTTAGCACTGCTTTGTCCGGTTTAGAAAGAAGATATTTAACCCGGTTGTAACATGATACCTTGAACTTGCGATACACATTAGCCCCCAAGTGTCAAGTATCTTTGCTTGCAAAGTGCTTGGGACTTAATTTTCATGAACCGGCGTAGCAATTTAAATTTCTTCAGTATACATTAGCCCCCAAGTGTCAAGTACCTTTGCTTGCAAAGTGCTTGGGACTTAATGTTTATCTTACAATGATTCTGACTATAACCCGACATCAATACATGCTGCCATAGGTCAATTTGAATCAGAGTTTACTGACCTGAAGAATCGCCTGGCAGCCCATGAACTTGAAATCCAAAAGGCCAACTCCAAGTTTGAATTCAGTATTTCTGAACAAGAGAAGTTGAAGAAAAACTTTGAGATGGATAAGAAAAACTGGGCTGATGAAAAGGCTTCACTGGTGACCCGGGCCGAAACGGCGGAGGCATTGCTTGCAGAAGCCACAACTGAGCTGTCCGGCTTAAAGCGCCAGATATCTCAAATGGTCTCAGCAATCTTTGGTAAGTTACTCATACAAACTTGAAATATTGCAAACCTTCTTTCTATGATTACTTCAATTGTTACCTCCGGTTCACCGTATGTTTAATAATGCAGGCCCCAGGAGCACAAACCTCAAGCCAAATATGTTGATCAAGCTGAAGGTGGTTTATACTCTGGTGGAACAGCTCTACACCGGGTCACAATGTGCTTTGGCCGTTGTAGCTTTATCAAATGACGCTCCTCACCTCCGCAAGACGTCTTTGAAGCGGCTTTGTCAGTGTTACCTCAGCAGATCCAAGAGCTAAGGCGGGCGTCCGCAAGAGCCGGGGCCATAGCCGCGTTGAGCCGGGCTAAAGCATGGATTCCAGAACTAGACCCGGCCGACCTCGTTCTTGGATACCCGAGTCTGAAAGAGGATGGGACCGTATTTGATGAACAGGATTTCACCGCCTGTGTCAAAGTTATACGCCCTGTGGCTACTCTTATTGGGAACGATACTGATCTTACCAAATATATGCCAGGTTATGACAGCGAGAATCGGAGAATCCCAACGCCTTTTTATGACGATGTCACCGATCCTCCAATCCGTAAGCATACCTTTGCCCTCAAGTCGACTCCAGCCGGTTTAATAGATGACGAAGCTGAGTTTGAAGCTTTGAGTGGCATTGACTGGGCATCGTCCACCTTCCAGGACAGGGCAGCCGACGGAGAGGCGGAGAAGGATAACTCGGATTCTTCAAGCCAACCAAAGGAGTGAACCGCCAGGCGTCATATGTTTATGTTTTTGTGAAAACAATGCTTCATTATTCAGACTCGGGGAGTCGTGTAATAGGGTAGAGAAAAACCTCTCGACTTTGCCATGCCTTCGCGCATGTTTATGGCGCTCAATACTTTCTTAAGCCGCCATCGCTATGTCCTTCCAGCTTATATCGATCTTCTATTTCCTTTAAACAAAAAAATTGCTTGCCTTGTCCTGTGATCCTTTTGGTAATCTCGCCGGCTTATATGACCCCACCCATGCGGGTAAATTTAACTCCTGAAAGTTGGAATATATAATCTTCACCTGGCACTTAACAACCTGGGGTGATCAATATTAATCCGGAAGAAAAAACCATCTCACAGTGCTTTCAAGAAGATCTCAAGATAGTCAAGTAATCATGCTTGTGAAGTATAATAGATAATAAAGAATATTCAAAGGCTTCTGATTCAAATACGACTAGTAAACCGTTCCAAAGAGGTTAAGCTAAGATTCGGATACGATCATATAGCCCCCAGCGGCTTTGGCGATGCCGATCAAATGGGTATCGACAGCTATGTTCTCTTTGGTTCGAATACAACCTATGTTTGAACAGGAAGCCCCAAAGTGACCATAAGAGTTGTTTAATGACGCTAATTCGATTACGATCCACGTCAGACCCAGAGGGGTTAAGCTATGATTCAAATATGATCAAGAAGCCCCCAAGTGGGTTTGGCAGTATGCCGATCAAGTGGGTATCGACAGCTATGTTCTCTTTGGTTCGAATACGACCTATGTTTGAACAGGAAGCCCCCAAGTGATCTTGGCTAGATTCAGATATTATCATAAGCTGGACCAAAGGGAAAGCCGGATTCAGATATGATCCGCTCCCTGTTGGTTGTTCCCACCACCTGATAAAGAAGGCATATAAACGTTTGAGGGCGAAAAGGACAGACGTCCTGCTTTATTGCTTTATATAATATATACACCATCAAAATATATACGTCTTGAGAGCCGGTGGCTCAAGTATAGTAAGGCCGAAGGTGAGCGATATTCCACGGCCGGCGGGTCTCCTCCTCCGACTTACGTGAGTCTTTGTGTTCTCGAAGATCGATGAGGTAGTATGACCCGTTGTTCAGATTCTTGCTGACCACAAAGGGTCCTTCCCATGGAGGGGACAACTTGGACTGATCCTGAATGAGCCGGAGCACTAAGTCGCCTTCCTGAAAGGTTCTGCTTCTAACCCGGCGGCTGTGATAGCGGCGCAGGTCTTGCTGGTAAATTGCCGAGCGGGCTGTTGCCAAGTCTCGCTCCTCATCCAACAAATCAAGTGCATCCTAACGAGCCTTTTCGTTATCGGCCTCAATGTAAGCCGCCACGCGGGGTGAATCATGCCGGATGTCACCTGGCAGGACCGCCTCTGCTCCGTACACCATGAAGAAAGGTGTGTAACCCGTAGATCTGTTAGGCGTAGTATTGATACTCCAAAGAACAGAGGGTAACTCCTCCACCCAACAACCCCGGCCCGCTGTAAGGGGACCAAGAGCCGGGTTTAATACCTTCAAGATCTCCCCGATTGGCTCTTTCAGCTTGACCATTGGATTGAGGATGAGCAACAACAAACATCAAGCCGGATATGTTCTCGTTGATGAACTCTTCCATGGCACCCTTGGAGAGATTAGTGCCATTATCGCTATAATGCTGTGTGGAAACCAAAGCGAAAAATCACCTTTTTCATGAATTGAACCGCCGTGGCTGCATCACACTTACTGACCGGCTCTGCCTCAACCCACTTTGTAAACTTATCCACTGCCACAAGGAGGTGTGTCTTTTTATCCTTAGACCTCTTGAAAGGTCCAACCATGTCAAGCCCCCAGACTGCAAACGACCAAGTAATTGGGATCATCCTCAACTCTTGAGCCGACACATGAGCTCGTCGTGAGAATTTTTGACATCCGTCACATTTGCTGACTAGATCCTCCGCATCAGCATGAGCCGTCAGCCAATAGAAACCATGACGAAAAGCCTTGGCCACAAGAGATTTTGAGCCGGCATGATGACCACAATCTCCTTCATGGATCTCACGAAGTATCTCCTGACCCTCCGCAGGCGACACACAACGTTGAAACGCCCCAGTGACACTGCGGTGATGTAACTCGCCATGAACAATCGTCATAGATTTGGACCGCCTGATGATTTGTCTCGCCAAGGTCTCATCCTCAGGCAACTCTCCCTGGGTCATATAGGCCAAATATGGCACTGTCCAATCCGGGATGACGTGAAGAGCTACCACCAACTGTGCCTTCGGGTCTGGTACTGCTAGTTCTTCCTCTGTAGGTACCTTGACAGATGGATTATGCAAAACATCGAGAAAGGTGTTAGGTGGCACCGGCTTACGCTGAGATCCCAGCCGGCTTAAAGCATCAGCCGCCTCATTCTTCCTTCGATCAATGTGCTCCACTTGATAACCCTTGAAATGCCCCGCCACGGCATCAACTTCATGAGGTAAGCCGCCATTAAGGGATCCTTGGAGTCCCACTTGCCTGATACCTGTTGAGCCACGAGATTTGAGTCACCCAAACACCTTACCCGGCTCAAATTCATCTCTTTGGCCATCCTGAGACCATGGAGTAAGGCCTCATACTCAGCTGCATTGTTAGTACAAGGAAACATAAGCCGGAGCACATAACAAAATTTGTCACCTCAGGGGGAAGTTAAAATGACTCCAGCCCCCGAGCCTTCCAACTGCCTGGACCCATCAAAGTGAATAGTCCAATATGTGTTATCTGGCTTCTCTTCAGGTGCCTACAACTCTGTCAAATCATTGATAAAGTCCACCAAGGCTTGAGACTTAATAGCGGTACGTGGCATGTACTTCAAACCATGAGGCCCAAGCTCAATAGCCCACTTGGCGACTCGTCCTGTGGCCTCCCTGTTCTGGATGATGTCTCCCAAGGGGGCAGAACTTACCACAGTTATAGGATGACTTTGGAAGTACTGCTTCAGCTTTCGGCTTGCCATAAACACTCTGTAAACAAGTTTCTGCCAATGTGGATACCTTTGTTTAGACTCAATGAGCACCTCACTGATGTAGTAAACCAGCCGTTGAACCGGATGTTCCTTGCCAGCCTCCTTACGCTCCACCACGATGGCAACACTGACGGCTCGTGAATTAGCAGCCACATATAATAGCAACGACTCTTTATCAATGGGAGCCGCAAGGACCGGTGGCTCAGACAGCTGTCTCTTTAAATCTTCAAAGGCAGTATCAGCAGCATCACTCCAGACAAAAGTGTCCGTTTTCTTCATCATCTGATACAGCGGTAGGGCCTTCTCACCTAACCGGCTTATGAACCGGCTCAAAGAAGCAGCATGACCCGCCAGTCGCTGAACATCAGTGATGCACACCGGTTTAGCCAGAGACGTAATTGCCTTGATCTTCTCCGGATTAGCTTCAATACCTCTGTTTGAGAAAAGAAAGCCCAAGAGCTTGCCTGCAGGTACACCAAATACACACTTGGCCGGGTTAAGCATCATCTTATAAACCCGGAGATTATCAAAGGTCTCTTTCAAATCAGATATCAAGGTTTCCTTCTCTCTGGACTTCACCATGATGTCATCCACATAAGCGTGAACATTGCACCCAATTTGATCATGGAGATAGTTTTGTACACATCGCTGATAAGTCGCCTGAGCACTCTTGAGCCCAAATGGCATAGATACATAGCAGAAGGCTCCAAACGGAGTGATGAACGCCGTCTTCTCCTGGTCCTTAACTGCCATTTTGATCTGATGATAACCAGAGTAAGCATCCAAAAAGCTCAAACGCTCGCAACCCGCCGTAGCATCAATGATTTGATCAATACGGGGGAGAGCAAAGGGATCAGCCGCACAAGCCTTATTTAAGTCCGTGTAATCCACACACATCTGCCAGGTGCCGTTCTTCTTGAGCACGAGCACCGGGTTAGTCAACCACTCCGGGTGAAAAACTTCAACAATAAACCCAGCCGCTAAGAGCCGGACGACTTCCTCTCCAATAGCTTTCCGTCTCTCTTCATTGAAGCGTCGAAGAAACTACCTGACTGGCTTATACTTCGGATCAATATTGAGAGTGTGCTCAGCGAGTTCTCTCGGTACACCCGGCATGTCAGAAGGTTTCCATGCGAAGATGTCCCGGTTCTCACGGATGAACTCGATGAGCGCGCTTTCCTATTTAGGATCCAAATTGGCACTGATACTGAATTGTTTAGATGAATCGCCTGGAGTGAAATCAACAAGCTTGGTTTCAGCAGGCGATTTAAACTTCATCGCCGGGTCATGCTCTGTGGTTGGCTTCTTTAGAGAGGTCATATCCGCTGGGTCAACATTGTTTTGATAAAACTTCAGCTCCTCTGCTGCACAAACAGACTCAGCATAAGCCGCGTCGCCCTCCTCACATTCTAGGGCTACCTTTCGACTTCCATGCACGGTGATGGTGCCCTTGTGACCCGGCATCTTAAGCTGCAGATAAACATAACACGGTCGTGCCATGAACTTGGCATAAGCCGGCCGACCAAACAGAGCATGATATGGACTCTTGATTTTGACCACCTCAAAAGTTAATTTCTCAGCTCTAGAATCATAATCATCTCCAAAGGCCACTTCGGCTCAATCTTGCTAACCTGGTAAGCCGACTTACTGTGCACCACTCCATGAAAAACAGTGTTGACGCCTTCAAGTCCTTATCACCAATCCCATGCACCGAAAGGTCTCATAATAGAGAATATTGATGCTGCTACCTCCGTCCATGAGTACCTTAGTGAATTTATATCCACCAACCTGAGGTGCTACCACCAAGGCTAACTAACCCGGATTATCAACCCGGAGGGGGTGATCTTCCCTGCTCCATACAATGGGCTGTTCTGACCACCTCAAATAACAGGGAACCGCCGGCTCAACAGAATTCACGGCCCTCTTATGAACCTTATGGTCATGTTTGCACAAGTTAGTGGTGAACACGTGATACTGCCCACTATTCAGCTGCTTCGGATGGCTTTGATAACCCGGATCGCCGCTGTTGTCCCGCTTTGACCAGATCATTGTTGACTATAACCGCCTTGATGTCCCTGAAAGCCGGAACTTGAACCGCCGCCCGGGCCATGAAAACCGCCGGCTCCTGAACCGCCGCCCGACCCGTGATTGCCATCAAACATGTTGGAATTCTTAAAAGCCTTCATGATCGCGCAATCCTTCCATAAGTGGGTGGCGGGTCGTTCCCGGGTGCCGTGTCTCGGGCAAGGCTCATTGAGTAGCTGCTCAAGAGATGGGCCTGACCCGCCAGATCGTGGGGGCGGTTTGCCCTTACGCCTCTGATTGTTCCCTTGTGTATTGGCGTTATTACAAACTCCGGGTTACCTCACTTACGCTTATTGCCTCCTTGATTCATCGGGTTATGCGTCAATTCTTTCCATTGCCGTTCTTCTTTCCCTTCCTGTCTTTTCCTCATCGACGCTGGATCCTTGGTACTATTAGAGTCAGCGATTTGACTAAAGCTGCCATCAACGCATCCATATCATTGCAATCATGCTTAAGGCGCCCTTTACATCTCGGCTGCTCAAAGCGCAGCTTCTTCTCAACATGAGGATCTGCAGAGCGGCATCCATCTTGTCGATTTAATGTATTATCTCCTTGACCCGTGTACCCAATGAGTTGTGGATTCACCTCCTCCTGCCATAATTTGTCAAGTCCACAATCGATATAGATTGCTTGCAAGTGTCTTTGAAGTTCTGGATGAAACGGGCCTTTAGCTCTGCCCATGAACTAATGGAATTGGGTGGCAAACCCTTTAACCAAGACCGGGCCGTTCCATCTAACATCATGGTGAAGTACTTAGCCATTGCTGCATCGCTGACCTCCAACAACTCCATGGCCATCTTGTAACTCTCGATCCACGCTCCGGGCTATAAGTCGGCCGTGTAATTCGGCACCTTCCGAGGTCCCTTGAAGTCCTTGGGTAAACGTACATTATGTAGAGCCGGTACCAAACAAGGAACACCGCCGGTTCTGGTAGCCACTCCTGCCTCAACGGAAGTCGTCGGATAATTTGGCAAGTCCTGATGAGACGTTTGTTGAGCCGCTAGCTGAGCCGCCCGCTCATCCTCCTGACGTATTCGGTCCTGCACCGGGTTATAACCGCCGGGCTGGTTACGGCGCTGGGCGTTGCTTTACAAAGCTTCTGACTCCATGTGTCTGCTGTAACTCGGACTCCGGTTTGGACGAGCCGGAGCTAACCAAGGCGGAGGAGTTGAATGAATCATGTCCTGGCTGTAGGAATAAGTCTCTTGCTGAGCTAGGGCTGTCTGGACGAGGTCTCTGATCCTTCGGGTCTCCACTACTGTTGGATCGTCACCGTCCACCGGGAGAGCCGCCAAACGCGCCGATGCTGCGATTAAGTTCTCCATGGGGTTGGAAAAGTGACCCGGTGGTATCGGCACATAACGGGGCGGTGCCATGTTCCCATGAGGTGGTGGCATCTCCCGAGGCTGAGCCGACCCTCCTGTTCCGGCTGTCATAAACTGATTTGCATCTGGCGGGTTACTTGGGCCGCTCCGGTGTAGCAAAGATTCGAGGATCATAAACCGGAGGTAAACGGACCGGGTTTCTCGATGTCTCCTCCTCATCACTCGTTAGATGCATTCAGCTCATCGTAGTCGAAAAGCCTCTCGACCGGAGCCGCTATGCCTGCAGCATCCAAAGCCGCCCATTCTGCGGCTATCCCTGTGTCCTCACTGCCAAGGCCTCCTTAGCCCGAGCCATCTCCTCACGACTTGTGCCACCTCTATGCATGCTCATCTTGATTTGCGTGAATAACCGTATGCACAGGCCGTAAGCTTATCCATGAGATCCATCACTATCCGAGCCGGCGGGCGACAGGCCTCCCGCCCCGCCGCCTCGACCCGGACGTTATTGGCGGCAGCTGTCGGGTTTTGTCACGCAGATGTCCTCATGAAAGGACTTAGTCGTGGAGCCATCTCTACGGGTTAGCTTAAAGGGGTTAAAGCGACACAAGGACGCAAGAGAGTTTATACTAGTTCGCCCTTCGATGAAGGTAAAAGCATACGCCTAGTTGTGATGGAATTGATGGGGTTTCATGACTAGGAGCAAACAAGCTTAACCTAAGTCTCGAGTTGTTGTTCCGTTGTCTGAATCGCCGCCAGTCGCCCCTTATATACATGGGTGACACCTTGTCGGTTGCGAGTCCCGAGACCGCCTCATAGACGTGTCCGTTCGGGTCTCTAGTATTTCTAACTTACCATACAAATTACATACATAAGGCCGGTTTATGGCTACAACCCTTAAACCGGTCCTGGGCCTTGGGCCCTTATTGAATATCCTCACGGGCCTCAAGCATACTTGGCTACTGATGAAGTTAACCCGGCCTCTCCCGGCCGGTTTACACCCAGTAGTAATTGTCGGCGTTCTGGGAACGGGGTCCCAGACTTGCTCGCCATGCGGCCTCGCGGGCGTGGCTCAAGGAGGCCCAAAGACGACCCATCTTCATCAACGCAAGCTCAAGACCTCGCGAGGGGCTGAGATTGCTGGGCGGACGACAAGGAGCTTCCTCGGCACGGACTCGCCAGGTTGGCTCATGAGGAGGCGGAGAGTTCAAGGCAGGGTACTCGCGAGGTGCCCATGACGCAAGCCATGACGCACCAAGGGCGCCAGCCGGGCGCCAGCCCGCTGCAGCGTCCTCCTTCCTCTTTGGCAAAGGGAGCAAGCGCAGAGAGCATCAAGCAAAGGCATCCGCTTCGTGCAACAAGACCAAGACCAGCCCAACGGCCGGAAGGGAGTCATCGTGGAGCCCAAGCAAAGGCCATCACCAGCCTTTGGCGGGCGAGACCAACTTAGTCAGATAAGTGTACCCGCTGCTCCCTTCAAATGGCCAATTGTTGGCGCCTTCCCGCCAATATTTGGGAAGAGGCCTCGGCCTTCGCCTATAAATAGGAGTAGCCACTCCCTGTATGGAGGATCCGAATCCTCATCAAGAAACCAGTAGCTAGAGCGACGAACACCACCCAGCAGCTCATCGCACCGCTAAGAACAGCATCTCACGAGGCTGTTCTTCCTTGTATTGTTCCTCATCAGCCCAAGAGGCAATCCACCGCACTCACACCTGAGTAGGGTATTACACCACAATGGTGGCCCGAACCAGTATAAATCTCGTGTCTCTTGTGCTATTCCGCTTAGTAGTTTAGGTCCCAGCGATTCGGGCGAGGTGCGAGACGCAGGTTGGATCTCC